>JBBPLC010000036.1:0-145501 GCA_038089535.1 Hemileccinum rubropunctum | reverse complement strand
ATGAAACATTGCTATGGACGATGGCTAGGGGTAAAAAATACACAGAATGTGACACAGAGACGGCCTAAGGATTACCACTGAATAGAAATATTAGCAGACTAGCTGCCTCGTCGCTAGTGACAGAGAATCAAAGATCGTTCCGATAGAAAGGGGGGAAAGGGGGGGGGTAGGGAAATGGGAATCCTATGACTTCAATCACCGAGGTCGACGCAAAGAACATGGTGGGCATCCCTCGCCACTCTACGCATGAAAACAGCTCCACAAGTTGGACAGTTCCACCTCCACATTAGATGTTTCTCTTGGATGTGCCTCAACAACCCTTCTTTGCTAAATGCAGAGGTGTCTGAGCAATCATCCCACCGGCATCGGAAACCGAGGGAACGCTGCCCGACACCATATATTCCGTGGCAATCCCGCAGGTGGGCAGGGAAGTAGAGGCCTTGCATAACAACACCACATCGCGTGTCTCCTTCCACCCAGTAACAGGCGTGCGGACTAAGCTCTGGAGAGCTGGCGATGGAGACCAACCTCCGGGCGTCCTAAAGGAAGTCAGAAAGCAGCGATGGGCTTTGTGCTCGTCTCACCTCGTCGGTGAAATCGTGATTGAAACCATCGTTGTAGCTGTTTGTAACGTTCGGCGACATTGTGTTTGCTTGGAAAGAAGAATCCAAATCGCAAAACGTACTGCTGTTCAGCAACGGAGTACACCGTGTCTGACATTTATACGACCAGTAATGCAGTTGAAATTATTGAAACGAGCTGGCCACAATGCTTGTGCACTGTTTACAGCTTGGCAATTGGCCCCGCCACCTACAAGAATTCGCATGTATAATAAATCATATCCCTGCGTCTCAATGTGGTTAGCTTGATGGTTTGACCGACATTATTGCCACATTGACATGAATCTGGCGGTGGATCCCAAGAATATTATTCTCGCCAGTCACAAATGCAAAGAGAGGCGATGGCAAAGTACTCACCTTACAGGTAACGTAGTAATACCGATTTCAGATTTGTACGTGGTAGATGGTTGCCACAACCTCAAGGAACGGGCCGGTGGATATGATATGGCGATTCATGGAAGTAAGTAGCGGTGCCTATCCCAGGAACTGAAATTTTTGTGGATCAGCCTACCCACCATCATCGATTGCCAACACGGTAGCCACTTGGCCAGTGTTGTTTTGGCAGGGTAGGAATGATCGGGGCGCAAAAGATAACAACCATATGTATTCAATTACTTCCCACGGATCAAAACACCCACTTGTCCTACAACCCTAAGGTTACACTACAACATGACTAACACATTCAAACGTTATTGAACGATAGGAATGTACATGCACATGCTCAGGATCTTTGCCGGATGATTTGGATCACGGAACACGATGGAGACAGAAAATGAGATGGAGGGAAAGAATGACCGCAAGTAAACGCAAACGAAGGAACATAAGTAGGAGAGAACGCATCTAAATAAGATAGTTGAGAATGCCGCCGAGTGGTTCTTGGCCTATCAACATACCTTCAACTACCTTTCGGTGCCTCCTTGTAAGAAATGGCCTGCGCTTCACCCATAGCAGAGACGATTGTGACCAAAAGATCCTTTCCTTCATCGAACTCGTCTTGGATGCCCTTCCCAATGTCACCCTCAGGGAGTTTGATATCATCTTTGGGAATCCCGTCTTGGGTCAAGAGGTTGAGGAAACCATCGTCAATGTTTACCTAGGAATGCAATGAGATCATGCTGTACAAATTCAAGGCAGGTAGCATCTACAAGGGCGTATTCATTCCGGGTAACGTTAGGGACGTCCATGTTGTGAGTAGAGGGAGATATATCTTCCTGTCCGGGGATAGTTTCTGTTGGCATACGACGTTGTGCAGATTAATTGAAACGTACATATTTTTTGTTGGTGAAGATCTGAGCAGAACGGAATTAGGGGAGAAAAAATACAGCAGTAGCTGCTCAAACATACATCGATAGCAACAAGGTGAACCTTGGCGTGTCCATGCTTTCCGGTCTTGGAGGTCGACATCTCAACGATTTTGCAGGGGCGGCCTAGAGCGTACGTCAGCCAATAGATATGCTATCTCTATGACGTGAAGATTTTTTAGAGAAACCTACCTTTGATGACAACATGACCGTTTTTACGAAGAGCAGAGCATTGCATTGGATAGGTAAGCGAGGCGCCCGCACTGGCCTAGCATTTGGCATCGGGCACGATCAACAGAGGCGAAGAAAGAATGCGAGGAAAAGCGGACCTGCTCAAAGGTCTGGTTGTGCTGCTCATCGTCAGACATCGTTGCGGATGGTGAAGGGGATGGGTGTCTAAGTGAGTCTACGGGGAGGGAAGATAGAAAAGATGAAGGAAGATGATGAGAATGAGATTCTGAAAAACAGACGACCACCAACACGATCGCGATTGCGAATTCAGACTCCGATTCGTGGGAACTATAATTCGATACGAGTTACCGCTACTAATGTCAGTGACCATGCCATGGCAAAGGTGTTGGCAAGGACCAGGATCGAATCGGACACGGGAATGAATAACTGAATATCATCATGCTTTGTGAAGCTTTCAAGTCTGAATGACCTTCATGTGGACAGCGCCCAAGCCTGTCGGGAATTGCCGACCTTGAGTGGCCCATCTTGTGACACAGCCCGAGTCAGAGTCTTACCATCTAGATTTACTTTTGATATGCATCCGTTTGGAGGAACACCAACATGTCCCCGGTGCAGCAAGGCTGTGTATGCAGCAGAGCAGGCATGTAGCATCACTCGTGCTCAATTGCATTTGACTGATCACCGCGCGATCCAGGTTATGGGGCCAGGTCGCAAGGTAAGCAATTTCGGTTAGCCCTGCATCCAAGTATTCACATCGGTAATATTTACTAGCTTTACCACAAGGCAAGTAATTAAACCACCCCTTCTGCGTTCGCTCATCTAGGTGCCAACAGCCATGTCTTGCGTGTACTTCGTGTAACAAACGTCTAGACTCTTTTACTCTCCTAGAACACGACCAAGAGGTATGGCTTCATTGTCCTGACCAATTCACTCACGTTAATGCTCACTTGATTTAGCCATATTGGTATGCACCACTCGTTCAACCGTTTTCACTCATCTTCACCATCTTCTCAAAGCAAAAATTGCCACATACGCAGCTTCGGCACCCGGGACCTTCGACAAGCGAACCTCCCTCACCGAGACGACGTTGCTTCTCCCCCTCCGATTCCCTCTCCAACCCGAAATCCACTCCCCGCCTTGTCTGGGTCATCCGGTACCCCTTCCCGAACATCGGATAATGTCACTGGCCAGACGTCTCCCGTTCGCTCTACCTTCCCCTTACCAATTTCGCGTGGCCGAGTCAATGGTTCACTGGACCTTACACCACGTCCTCATGTCAGCGATGGGTCTCGTTCACCAGTCCGCACTCAGTTCACAGGACCCGCACCCATTCTTCGCGCCAATTCTGCCCTTCCCGCACGCTACTCCCGTGCTTTCATCAACCCACCGAGCGATTCAAATACCCCCAGTCCAGAACCAACCACGGAGGGAAACGATACCGCAGAAGAGGAGGAAGTACAAAACATTGTCGGGGAGCGTACGTCCTTTGAGGGGGACATTACCAACACTAAACGTGTTGGTAAAATGCAGCTTCCACGCACGGTGCCACTTAGTCCTTCAAAGTCTCACTCAAGCGCTGTCAGGGCCACAGAGCGTATCGACTCCATCCCAATTGATCGCCCAGCATCGCCACTCAAGACGAATTCGACTGGGCCTCTTTCGACTGCAGGTATCAGCGCGTTGAAAGAGACCGCCACTGGGACGCGTTATGGGGCTGCGCTCAGTAGTAGCACGGCTACCCCTACCAAGACATGGGGGCTTGGCGGTACGACGCCTGTTTGTCCACGATGCGACAAGAATGTGTATTTTGCAGAACAGGTTAGTGAAGATCTATTTGCCGGTCCACGTGTATTCTGATATGCTTGATAGATGAAGGCAGTTGGAAAGACGTGGCACAAGGGTTGCTTACGTTGTACCTCTTGCAACACTTTGTTAGATTCTAAGCGGTTGAATGACAAGGACGGAGATCCGCTCTGCGGAAGATGCTACAATAAGGTGTGTCACGTATTGCACTTGACTTTTACCTCTAACGTATGCCGTACAGCTTCACGGCCCACAAGGAAGCGGATATGCTCTGCTTGGAAAATCGGGCAGTTGACCTCGTATCCTATTCGAGATATACCCCCATTCCATGATCCTACTGATGCTGAATAATGAATCTTGGAAGGACCTTTCGGTATCATTATTCCATGTGCTTGTACCACTTGCAATGTTCCTTCCAGTGTCATAATTAATGAGCCTAGTTATATACACTGTAGTGTGGACTTTCCTCTGATTTACACATACTTCCATATATACGTGGAACTTATTCCTACTGAACGTGCCCTTTGATTCTCTATTTCTGTGGGGATCGAGAGAAGCTGTCTGCACCTACTTTGCGGCCCTATCTTACACTCCGTTACGTGGAACGATACTTCCTCCAAGCCGACAATATTTCCTGCAATATCCCAACCTTTTCCCCTAAATCTACCAAGCACCGATGCTGGATCATCTCTATCATGACTTTTTGTGCAGCAGCCCGAGCCTCAGGAGAAGCATTGGGTCCAGGATGATATGTCAGGTACGCTCCGACCCGCCTCTGAATATGACGGGGGGCAGCCTTCCAGAAATCCTCGGCCGCTTTGCTTTCCGGAGCCCCGCAGACGACTACGATAAATGGGGTGATGGCGCCTTTGTAGGTGGAATAAAACTTCTCCAACGTTCCCCATGTTTCGTCGTCTGGTTTTTCCGTGCGCACGAAGAACATGGTAAGGCTGATACCCCTGTTTCCCTGGTCCGCAATGTAGGACTGCGTATTGTCAGATGATTGGATCACACTCACTGGCAAAAAGTTCTGTGGATCAACCAGCTGAAACCGATACTCGTGTTGGGGCATTGCGGTATACTGCAGGGAGGACTGCATACCCAGTTCCATGCCAGAAAACACGCCCTGTTTTGTCGCGTCGCAGACAACTATGGTGGTCGTTGGCCAAGAAAGTTCCCCGATCACTGCATGCACGTTGGGAACCGTGACCCAGAATGGATCACCACCGATATTCCAGCTTCCAGATGTGTACTCCTCTCGTACAAGATCGACGAGTCGATGGCGGGTGGCGTCATTGAGGTCGCCGTTCGGGAGTTGACGAGGGTTGCACGGGACGTACACATGCCTGTCGAAGACAAACCCTTTTTGTCTTAGATCCTGTTCATTTCTCTCCCACCACGTATTGGCTTCCTTGTCGGGTCCGAGGACGATGACGGCTGTCGGTACCTTTTTTCTACAGATAGCTGCATAGAAGAGTTTGTAATTTCGAGCGTGGCGAATTCTGGGACTTCCTGCACGAAAACAAAACAAGAGAAGGTCAATTCCTGGTGTTTGTTTGATTCCCCGGACAAGGAGCTCCAGAGTTTTCTTGGTCACGAGAACATCGTCGTTGGTTTCATCGAATGCACTCATGTTCCAACAATTGGCGTGTGTGTGCCCGTCGAGCGCGATGGGGATACAGGTAAATGGTGAAACTCCTTCAGCTTTGTGATCAGTGTTCTGTTTGTTGCGCGAGGGAATTATCATGTCTACAAAATCGTCTCTGTCTTCACGGTCTCCGAGTAGAAGTACATTCCGAAACTGGTGAACAGACCTTTCAATCATCTCATCGAAAATCCAAGCTGACACTCACAATATGACACTGTCCTGAAGCAGCAAGGAGGTTGCGTGAGAGTAGATCTTGCAACCTACTTCTAGACACTTCAGATTGGTTGGCGTCACCTTCGACGGTAATGCATGTATGAGCACAAAGCTGAAAACCAAATCCCAACATTCTCTGCTCATTACGCTTCCACCACGTGTCCATGTCTCGACCGGGGTCGTAGGACTCCGGATAAGTGACGATCATCGCGATAGGGACCTTCTTCTTGCATACTTCTTCGAATACAAATTTATAATTTTCCCAATGATCCCGTTTCACCGGCAAGGGCTTCGCCCCACTGGCTCCTCGAACACAGTATAGGAGGAGATCGATACCATCCTTCATCATCCGAAATTGCAAGAACCGTTTCAAATATTGTTCTGGGGAGACTACGCCTGTAGTCTCTTCTGTGGGATTTGGGCAAATGGTGTCCCAAAGGTTGATCTCCACCCCGGCGCCTAGGGTGACAAGGTAGGAGGTAGACTCATCGGTGCACTGTTTGACGCCCTTCAATGCCAAAGTCCCGGCTGGCAGCTTCCCGAGGATCGTGCAGATGGAAGTTTTACCCACACCACATTCACCAAATAGCACGACATTGCGTACCTGTGTCACTACAGTCAAATCAGTCGAACGAGAAAATAGAACGAGGCAGTTACAGGTGCCATATGAGCGAACTAAGAGACGTGCCTCTACGAAGGATCTGCCAGTGAGATCACTTGCAATGATGCCTGCCACCATAAAGACAATCGGTAACCAAATCACGTTACACGACAACGGAAGAGTCTTACCTGATACCGACGACTACGGAATAGTCTACGGTAACTTGAAGTTATTGTAACGCTTGAGCCACCAAGAATGGGTCAAGGGTTTCATTGATCATGGTTCCGACAGCTACGATCCATTACTGGTTAGCGCATCGCCAATCGGCTCGAGTGCGGCGCTGGCACTGGCCTCGGCATGATCATGAGTATGAGTGAGAAGGCGGCATCAGTGTTTGACAAGATTCGCGAGGGGTGTTCAGCCTGAGCATGACTTGGACACTTAAGAGAATTCTAGTAACATGATCGATGCGGCTGCCAGTGGTTGTTGACAACACTGCTGCCAGCACGCTCAGGCTTAGGTTCGCATGCTCCACTCAAGGTGAATTTTGTGGCATCACTGTTTTTCCACCTACTTTGTGGCTCTATCTGACACTCCGTTACGTTGCGAACGATACTTCCTCCAAACTGACAATATTTCCTGCAGTATCCCAACTCTGTCCCCCAAATCTACCAGGCATCGATGCTGGATCATCTCTACCATGATTTCTTGCGCAGCAGTCAGAGCCTCAGGAGAAGCATGGGGTCCAGGATGATATGTCAGGTACGCCCCGACCCGCCTTCGAATATGACGGGGGGCAGCCTTCCAGAAATCTTCGGCAGCTTTCCTTTCCGGAGCCCCGCAAACGACTACGATAAACGGGGTGATGGTGCCCCTGTAGATGGAATAAAACTTCTCTAATATTCCCCATGCTTCGTCGTCTGGTTTCTCTGTACGCATAAAGAATACGATGAGGCTGACGTCCTTGCTTCCCTGGTCCGCAATGTGGATACTACCAGATGATTGGACCACAGTCACTGGCGAGAGACTTTTCGGATCAACCTGCTGGAATCGATGCTCGCGCTGGGGCATGACGGCACACCGCAGGGAGGATTGCACACCCGGTGCCATGCCAGAAAACGCGTCCTGTTTTGTCGCGTCACAAACAACTATGGTGGTCGTCGGCCAAGAAAGTTCTCCGACCACCGCACGCACGTTGGGAACCGTGACCCAGAATGGATCATCACCAATGTTCCAGCTTCTAGACGTGTACTCCTCTTGTACAAGATCGATGAGTCGATGGCGGGTGGCGTCATCGAGGTTGCCGCTCGGGAGTTGACAAGGGTTGCACGGGATGCAGATGTGCCTGTCGAAAACAAACCCTTTTCGTCTGAGACCCTGTTCATTTCTCTCCCACCACGTATCGATACCTTCTTCAAGTTCGGGTCCGAGAACGGCGACGGCGACTGGTACTTTCTTCCTACAGATAACTGCATAAAAGAGTTTGTAATTTCGAGCGTGGCGAATTCTAGGTCTTCCTGCACGAAAGCAAAATAAGAGAAGATCAATTCCTGGTGTTTGTTTGATTCCCCGGACAAGGAGCTTCAGGGTTTTCTCGGTCACGAGAGTGTCATCATTGGTTTCATCGAATCCATTCATGTTCCAAAAGTTGACGTGTGTGTGCCCATCAAACGCGACGGGGATACAGGTAAATGGTGAAACTGCTTCAGCGTTGCGCGAGGGTATTGTCATATTGATGAAATCGTCTCTGTCTTCGCGATCTCCAAGTAGAAGTACATTCCGAGGCTGGTGTAATTGACCTTTTAATCGTTCCATAGTAGGTTCAACGGAATACTCACAGCAAGAAAGTTACGTAAGAGTAGATCCTGTAGCTTGTGTCTAGACACTTCAAATCGGTTGCCAGTGGCATCACCAACGATACCCTCACTGTCTGGTGGGAGTATGGTAATGCATGCATGAGCACAAAACTGAAATCCAAAGTCCAATATTTTTCGCTCATTATGCTTCCACCACGAGTCCATGTCTCCACCGGGATCGTAAGACTCCAGATAAGTGACGATCATCGCGACGGGAACCCTCTTTTTGCATACTTCTTCAACGACGAATTTATAATTTTCCCAGTGACCCCATTTCACTGGTAAAGATTTCGCCCCACTGGCTCCTCGAACACAGTATAGCAGAAGGTCGATACCATCCGAGGCGATCATCCGCCCTTGCAAGAACGATTTCAAATACTGTTTTGCGCGGTCGGCGGGGACTTTTCCAAAGGTGCCTTCGTCTAGGCCAATGGTGTCCCAAAGATTGATCTTGATCCCCGTGTCTAGGGTGACGGGGTAGGAGGCGGTCTTGTCGGTGCATCCTTCGACATCGTTGGAAGTCCTGGCTAGCGGCTGTCCAAGAATTCTGTTGATGATGGAAGATTTACCCACACCACATTCACCGAATAGCACGACATTGCGCGTCTGTCCCGGTAGAGTCAATGTACTGGGAGTGGAAGCAGATGGTATGACAAGATAGTTACTGCATCCATACCAGGCACCAAGAAACGTGCCTCTACGAAGGACCTGGGACCACTTGTAACGATGCCTGCGATGCATAGGGAAAATCAATAACCGAAACACGATGACTGATGAAACTCACCTGAAACCGACGACGGGACGGCCGTTTCGCAAACACTCGTGATCTCAGCACCGGCAGCGAAGCCGACCCGGAACGATTAACGATTCGAGTGGCCTAGTGGCGCACTACTGTTACAGGTGGTGCCAGAAGCCACCAAGAATGGGTCAAGGGTTCGATTACGCGTCAAGATTTGTTTGTTACAGTCTGAGACGCATCGGCTCAAGTACGGCCGCGGCCGCATTTTAGCACTGCCGGTCCCCAAATGATTATGTTCCACTCGAGCGCATTCCCACCGCTGTTAGCATGTAATCCGAATAACTTGCATGGATGGATGATAGTTCTGCGCAGGAACCGAGTAGCCTAGACAGAGAAATGAAGTGGAAACGGATGGGGTACGTCAGCCATACCGTACCATTGACACTAAGCTTACCAGACTCGAGCAGTACCATCAATCCCTTTCCACCGTGACTACTAGTAAGACGTGGCCTACGGACCGACGGTCCGGGGCTGAGGTTATACGGTTGCGCAACTTGCAACTTCAAGCTCTTTTGTGCTACAAGCGAGTCACAAGGTCAAGAAAGGCGCAGGTAACGTCAACGAGTCGCTGAAAACGTTTGGGGTGTTCACACTAGCGAGCGGCCTTTGGAGGCTCTTAGACAGCACCGACTTGAAGCATCGGTCGCATCACGTTAGCAATTCCTATTTCGCTTCCCCATCCCTGTCGTCTTTATAAAAAAACCGTCCGTGTTCGTCGTCTTCAGGCCCGAATTCCCTACTGTTCTGACATGTTTCTCTTTAGGGCTGTTTCTCTGCTCGGGCTATCATCCATCTTATCACTTGTATCCGCTCAGAATGAAAATACAATTGCACCCAATCATACCACCGTCCTTATCCTTGGTGGTGGTATGACGGGTATCATTGCAGCGCGAACACTTCATGAGAAGGGTATCAACGACTTCATCATTCTCGACGCTAGAACTGAGCTAGGCGGTCGCATGATGTCCAAGACGTTCGGTGTTTCAGGCAGACAAGTCGTCGTCGAGAAAGGTCCGAACTGGGTTCAAGGAACACAGGAAGGCAATGGAACTGCGAATCCTATCTGGAAGTTGGCGCTCAAGTGGAACCTAACTACCGCCTTCAACGACCAGGACGGAAGCATTAGTATGTATATTATATGACCTTCAGATGTAGTTTGTTCATGGACTCTAGCTACCTACGACGACAGTGGTTACAACAACTACACTGACGTATTTGACAACTCAGTGGATAATTTTGCTCAGGCTACTATTGTTGCAGGTACACTAAGCTCCCTTCTCCCCATCGAATGTCGCTTGATCTTTGCAACTTAGGTCAGCGATTAGAAGAAGGCGAAGTTGACTTGAGTCTGAGATCGGCATATGGTATAATGGGTTTCAACCCAAAAACACCACAAGAAGTTGCCTGCGACTACTACCAGGTTGACTTTGTGAGCAACAACTGATTTGTACATCGGATTCGGCTGATCATCCATTCATCAGGAATGCAAGTCGTACCTTATTTATGTGATGATGAGTGCTAACAGTTTTGATCGATTACCATTCGATGCAGATGCTCAGGTAAGTTACATGTTGTAGAGCTTGAGCCACTGTTTGAGTCGCCCTTAGTCTCTCTCACAAACTTCATGGCTTGCTGCCGCATGGGTAAGCATGGATTGACCATGGTTGGATCTATTCTCACTTTCGATAGAACAATAATTTTACATACGACCCCGATTCCGGAGGGTTCTCCGATGTCAACGAGATGTGTATCGATCAGCGTGGATTCAAATACATTGCCCAATCGGAAGCAGCGGAATTTTTGCAACCACAGCAGCTAATCCTCAACGAGACTGTCAAGGTCATCGAATATGGCACAGATAATGTCACAGTGCACACGACCAGTGGCCTGACAATCACTGCCGATCATGTTTTATGCACATTCAGTGTGGGGGTCTTGCAAAACGATGATGTTGTTTTCCAACCTCCCCTGCCTGATTGGAAAACCGAAGCCATCAACAGCATTGAAATGGTTAGCCGTCCGTTGTGGCGAGGTTTAAATGCTCATACGTCCATAGGCTACGTACATAAAGATTTTCCTTCAATTTAATGAGACCTTCTGGTTCCCGACACAGGTAAGCATCCAGTAAGCCATTGTAACATCTCTCAGCCACGTTTCACTAGATGGGATTGTATGCAGCTAAGCAAAGAGGAAGATATCCCATATGGCAGAGCCTGGATCATGTCGGATTCTTCCCAGGTTCCAATATCATCTTTGTCACGGTTACTGTACGTGACTTCTAAACCGCAACGCCAACTATTCTCATACTCTTTCAGGGAGATTACGCACTCTACGTCGAGCAGCTCACTCCTGACCAGGTCCAGTCGGAAGTCGTGAACGTTCTCCAAACCATGTATCCCCACATCAAAGTGCCCGAACCCGCCGCGATTTACTTCCCGACTTGGACCCCGAACCCACTGTTCCGGGGCTCGTACTCGAACTGGGGACCGTCCTATGTCCCTGCCCATTCGGAAAACTTGCGAGCGACGCTCAAGCGCCGCCTTTGGTTTGCGGGCGAGGCTACAAGCGTACGCTACTTTGGTGCGTCAATCATACACTCTCCCCGTGTCTGCCGACCCATGAGCTTTTGTGCTTTTGTGTTTTCTTTTGCGTCAGGTTTTTTACAAGGGGCTTTCTTCGAGGGTCAGGATGCCGGCTTCGCGATCGCTGAGTGTATCAACAAGACGATGCCTTGTGAACGCCCCCATGTGACCATCGCCAAGAATGCTCAGCCGTATCCGACCATTTTGACTTCACCCATCCCTAATTAGCGATCATGCGCTCGTCCGCCTTGAAGTCTACCCTTTTCTTGATTTCATTCCATTTAGCGTCAACTGCGAACGTCGACTTTTCTATGATGCGTACATTCTTGTGTATACTTGTTCTATGTCGAATTCAAGTCATGAGATATTGCTTCTTCCGCAGTTTGGGCGTCGAAGTCCAAGTAGATAAGTATAATAAGGGTGTAAGGCAGATCTCAATGCAGAAAACGTCGAAGCGGACACGATCTGATCAAGACCGGATATCACATCGCTATACTTCCACACTGTTCATCTCTACGGTTGTTCCCGCTGTTTCCTCCTTTTTATCCTCCAGGAAAGAATCTCTGCTTACAACATCCTCTACGTTCGGCACAGGCCCGGTGAACCAGTGCACACCGCCGTAGACGGGGAAGTAATACCAGACGACCGAGAGTAAGAGGACACCGCCCAGAACGACGATGGTGTAGTTCATGCCCGACGTACTCGTTTGTGGCGTCGTAGGAAAGAAGAACACAATGTCCATGAACGCCATGAAAGTCACAGATACGATACCGACAGGGAGACTCTGTCCGATGTGGGATCAGCTTCGCTCGCTGCCATGTGACGAAGTAAGGAAGGACTAACGAATCTGCCGAGGTTGAACGGTCCGGGCTTGAAGTTATTGTTGAAGATGAACCTTGCTGCGATCGGGATGGAGTATGCAACATAGAGCCCCGTCACGGATAGTGCAAAGACGGCATCGATGGCTTGAGCGCCTGCGAGGGAGAGAAGACCAAGGAGAGTGGAGATCGTGGCGACAAACCACACAGTATTCACGGGCGTGCCGGTGAAACTGTTCATGCGATACAGGGTACTTGAGAAAGGGAGGGCACCATCGCGGGCGAACGCGAAAGATTGGCGCGATGCAGCGAGAACCTGAAATAATGTGTCATTGCGCAAAATACTTTTACTTGTATAAGAGTTACCATGCTGGATCCCATCATGTATCTAATATAGGATGAGCGGAAGGAAAGGAATGAACTGGATAAGTACTCACTGTCCGAGGACAACGAATGACCATAGGACTAGGGTGCCTTTTTGCCCAAAACTGTTGAACAAGATCTGAGCCATGGGTTGAGGGCTGTTTATAAGGCTTATGAGGTCAGTACCCATGCAGAACGCAAGAACGATGTTGATGGCTAAATTTCAGATCCGTCCGGACACGTTTGGTCGTCAACGAAATTTGCAATAGGTAGAAGTGCGTACCCCAGCCAAGCAGACCAGCTATACCAATTGCGCTGACCTAGAAAAGTTAGTTTGAGTCACAGGAAACCCAAACTGCGCTCACGATCGCCCACGGTACAGCGGTGGCTGCATTCCCGGCTTCCTCGCTGATATGTACACTTGAATCGAATGAACCTAGATGATTCGGTTGCTACATTTAACACACTCTACCTGTGGGAGTGCACGGATAGAAGGTGATGGACATACAAATCGTCCAGAGGGGGGCAAGAAAAGAGAGTATGAAAGCGTAACCATTTGGCCAACCGTTCGCTAAATGATTGGAATTAGTTGGAGACAAGGACCCATATGGAGGGCAAACCATTGGAGAAGTTTCCGAGGGCAAAGCTAGCGCTATTCATATATTCCTTTGGAGTAGCAACTGGGAGACCGATGATTACTGCGAAGCAGAGGCTGGAAAGGTGTCAGCATCAGGGCCAAAAAGATTCGAAAGGCATGGTGAAAGGGAAGTAATGGGCTTGCAAATGTGTGACGCTGGGCCTGACATTTGAACGGAGACACTCACCAAAAGTTGAGAACAATATAGAGGTTTTGTAGTCGTGCAAGTATGGCAGTCCCAAGAGAGCAAATGATACCATGAGAGAAGATTATCGCTACGTAGATCCCGCTGTACAGACGTCAATCGGCAAACTGCAGAGGGTCAAACAGCACGGAACATACAAGGTTTGCGCTTGTGTAGCGACAAAGTTCTGGTTAGCGATGTTGATTGCTGCAGCGATCTGAACGGCACATCCCCAGTCGATGGAGGCTGTAAGGAAAGTATGTGGAGTTAACCTGCAGCGGCTAGAAGAGATGAACGACCTACCGACTGAGGCAATGGAACCTATGGTGTTGGCATCTAATAGATGGTGAATTTTCTGTAAGACAGGCTGGCAACTCTGACTTACAACCGACGATCCAAGAGAGAAGGTTTCTGTAACGAGGGGAAGAGAGGGAATGGGTCCAGAAGTAGAGCTATATATCACGCATTATTCGTATGGTTGGGTTGGGGATGGCATGGCGTGACTCACGCCGCCAGAGGTAGGTGCTGCGGAACCAAGCTCTGCCATAGACATTCCGACACAAAGGACAAAGATGCTTGCGACTAGCCACTGGTGGGTTATGAATTTAGATTAGAACATGTCAGTTAGGCAGACGAATAGGAAAGGTTGCGTTTATCATGCCACCAAATATCAGGGCATTGAATAGGCAAGGAGAACCTGAAAAAAGGCGGGTACAGAGAAACCGTACGCACCCCCCATACCATTGCAGAGGGACCGCCATTCGGAAGGGAGTAAACGAGGACTGAACTGCATGTCACGTGAGGTAGGCGACGTTGCAGGCTAAGTGAATACTGACGCAATGGAGGGAAGCAAGCCAATGATGCTGAATGCAATGCCAAAGACCTATGGATGCAATGTAAGTGAGGTGTAGATTGGTATAGGGCCGTGTTCTCATGACCTCTAGCGGGGTGAAGGCCCTCTTGAATTCCTGTTTATATCCGAGGTCGGCAAGACGCTGTTCGTCAGCTCTTGCGATCTCCTCCTTGTTGGGCATGGTTGGAGACGAACGGGGTGGGTAACCTAGGGGAGACGTGAGTACGGGATGCTTTTATGCTGGTCCCCGGACCGGTGGGAACGAGATATCGGATAAGGTAGAAAATGATAAGGGCTCCAGGGCAGTGTCACGGCTGCAGCCGCGATGGTCGGACATTGGCTGCGGCCCACTGTTTTAAGCTTTGCACATTAGCCGGGATTCACTGCCAGTGGTCGCAATGACATCGGATAAGTGTCATGATCTACCACCACCAGCGATACGCGCGTCGTTGCAATCGGTCCGGGTCAATGTCATGATGAAGTTTCACGTGACTGAATGTCTATGTTATCATGTGATCGTGGTAAATATACGAGGGAAAAGTGTTGACGTGTCTGTACGTGGCCTCGGACGGGTAATATATAAGAACGGCTCTCTCCGCAAACATCACCATCTCTCTTTTTCTTCTCAACGTCGTCCACCGCGATGACTCGCCCACACTGTCGTCCTTCACGCGCAAAATCACGCCGCATGGCTTCATCACTTTCTCTTATCCTTCTCACATTCTTCGCACTCATTTGTCTGTGCCCCGCCGTTTTCGCGCAAGACACCAGTAAGAAGAGCGAGTATGGGACTGTCATCGGTATTGGTATGTACACTCTTTCATCCCTTTTCCCAAGGTTGTTCACCATTCCCCCTTGGTAGATTTGGGAACTACGTATGTATTCTTCGTCTCGACCCATTTCCTTGACTGATCATCCATCCTTTTAGTTATTCATGCGTTGGGTCAGTCGTTCTGCCTGATGACCTAGCACTTCTCTGCTCACTCTTTTTGCAGTGTTCAACGAGGTGGTCGCGTGGAAATCATCGCCAACGATCAGGGTCACCGGATAACTCCTTCATGGGTCAGCTTTACTGAGGAAGAACGATTGTATGTGCCTGTCTCCCATACATACCTTACTTTTGCTAACACTTATATCCCAGAGTTGGTGACTCTGCAAAGAACGCTCTCCACTCCAATCCCACGAACACTGTGTTCGACGCCAAACGTCTCATCGGTCGCAAGATGGATGACAATGAACTCAAGCGCGACATGAAGCATTGGCCCTTCGCCGTCGTCGACAATGGTGGGAAGCCTGCCATCCAAATCAACTACAAGAGTGAAACTCGTGATTTCGTGAGTTCATCCATGCTGAAAGTCCTTCTGTGGGGCTTAATCACCCCCTCCAGACACCCGAGGAAATCAGCGCCATGGTTCTCACCAAGATGAAGGAGACTGCAGAGGCGTACCTTGGTGAAAAGGTTACACATGCCGTCGTTACTGTCCCAGCCTGTGAGTATCTCGTAAATCGTTCGAAATTAGACTATTTAATGTATCCGCGTAGACTTCAATGATGCACAGCGTCAGGCGACCAAGGATGCCGGCACTATTGCTGGTCTCCAGGTCCTCCGTATCATCAACGAGCCCACCGCTGCTGCCATCGCCTATGGTCTTAACAAAAAGGATGGTGAATCCCAGATCATCGTTTATGATCTTGGTGGTGGTACCTTTGACGTCTCCCTCCTTTCCATCGACGACGGTGTCTTCGAGGTCCTCGCAACTGCTGGTGATACACACCTTGGAGGTGAAGATTTTGACAACCGGGTTATCGATTACTTTGTCAAGTTGTACAAGAAGAAGACTGGTACCGATGTCAGCACTAATTTGCGCGCTATGGGCAAGTTAAAACGTGAAGTCGAGAAAGCGAAGCGCACTTTGTCGAGCCAGCAGTCAACGCGGATCGAAATCGAGTCGTTTGAAGATGGTAATGACTTCTCGGAAACCCTCACCAGGGCTAAGTTTGAGGAGCTTAACATGGATCTTTTCCGCAAGACCATGAAGCCCGTTGAACAGGTTCTCAAGGATGCCAATGTCAAGAAGGAGGATATCCATGAGGTATGTAACATGGTTGTTTCATCCTGCGTCGTATACTGACCTTCGCTATAGGTTGTCCTCGTTGGTGGTTCTACTCGTATCCCCAAGGTCCAGCAGCTCTTGAAGGAGTACTTCAATGGCAAGGAACCCTCGAAGGGAATCAACCCCGATGAGGCAGTTGCCTATGGCGCTGCTGTTCAAGGTGGTATTCTTTCCGGTGAACAGGGTACTGAAGATGTTGTCCTTGTGGATGTCTGCCCCCTCACCCTCGGTATCGAGACCACTGGCGGGGTTTTCACCAAGCTGATCCCCCGTAACACTGTCATTCCTACCCGCAAGTCACAAATGTATGTTTTCATCTTTAATTATGTGGTGTTTTTATTTATATGCTATTGCAGTTTCTCGACCGCTGCTGACAACCAGCCTACCGTCCTTATCCAGGTGTATGAGGGTGAACGTGCGTTGACCAAGGACAACAACCTTCTTGGCAAGTTTGAGCTTTCGGGCATCCCTCCCGCACCCCGTGGTGTCCCTCAGATTGAGGTTTCCTTCGAAATCGATGCCAATGGTATCATGAAAGTTGGTGCTGCTGACAAGGGAACGTGAGTGTTTACCGATATATGTTTGTGGGATACTTGATTGATTTCTGGGCACTAGTGGTAAATCTGAATCAATCACCATTACGAACGAAAAGGGACGTCTTTCCAAGGAAGACATTGAGCGTATGGTTCGTGAGGCTGAAGAGTTCGCTTCTGAGGATGAAGCGAACCGTAAGCGCATTGAGTCGCTCAACTCACTCTCTTCATTCGTCTTTGGCCTCAAGTCGCAGCTTGCTGATCAAACCGGTCTTGGTGGCAAGCTCGAGGACGATGACAAGAAGACACTTCTTGCTGCCATCAAGGACACGACGGAGTGGATTGATGAGAATGGACAATCTGCGACCACGGACGATCTAGAGGAGAAACTGGCAGAGATTCAGAGTGTTGTTGGCCCCATCACGAGCAAGCTTTATGCTTCCTCGGGGGCGGACGGATCCGTGGATGATGATGAACCTTCGTACGAGCACGACGAGTTGTGAGGGATGTGGTTGATCATTATTATTTTCTTTTGCTCTACACACTTTCCCCTGGCGAGACTACAGAAAAAGAGTATTCATATACAATAAATTAGGACGAGCCTATTCGGTCATTTTGCCAGGGGTATCAGTGTTTGACTTCCCCATCAGTGACAATCTTATCGTCACACCGACCGAAGTCTCCTGCGCACCATACATGAAAACTGAGGATTGACCTGTGTACAAGGACAATGATATATCCTTTCGCGCTTCCTATTATTCCCTCAGAGGTGCCTCCGTGAATTGCACAATCTCGAGTTGAAGCGGCGGATTCACTGAAGCGAAAACGCGAAGGCTCGCCCGGATCATCGTCAAAGGGATCGGCCAGTCAGTATAACGTGGATCCATTCGCAGGTGATATCATGATCACAACGGAAATTTTGCATAAAGCTGCATCTGCTCCTGATTTCCATCCGGTTTCATCGTTACGCGGGAAGGTGGTCCAAGCACGGAGTTTCCTGCATCTCAGACACCGCTGGAAAATACCAGGAGTCAGGGAGTGTAAAGAACCACAATGTGGACACAAATGCGGATGCGTTACCTTCCCGCCAAAATCTAGTGAACCATTGCCAGTTCAACCTGAACGAGCTCTTGTGACCCAACTTTCAAGCCGACGGTTGCGTGTGCCATCGTTGGACCACGCATGCGTGGAAGATTCAATGATGGGAGAAACACCGTTGATTTGAGTCTCCCTCCCGATCCATTGCGTGCAAGACTAGTCAAGGGAGTAACCGTACAGGTTCAAGATAGCAATGGTAGCATCATCGACCACGAAATAAAGCCGGAAGACTGTATTGGAGACAGTGCGACTCCAGCAGTAAGTCATGTTTTATGTCTTGCTTGGATGGAATAGTAATATTTTGTAGGTGGTACTGCTCTTCGACACGCCAACGTTAGCCCACATCCCTGCTTTTGCTGTCAGGCTTTGTTGATACTAGGCATTTTGTCAAGTATTTATAAAAGCACGCAAAGGACTCCAAACAACATCAGGTTCGAGCGATATTCCGTTTGTGTGGGCACGGAGTCCTTGAAGACGAGCATTACAAGACATTCATGGACGACTTTGGGCCTGAGGTACATGTATGTATCCAAACGCATCTGTCAGATTAGTGTTTCACCGATTATATATAAGCACATCCTAGCTTCGCGCGGGCATCTCCCGGACCCGACACGCCGCATACAGTCAACTTCGACTACACTAGCTGGACTCCAACATGTTTCCGATACAAAAGCATTCGTGCGATAAGTGGTGCATTTCTATATTTTGTGTCTAAGCTCGACATTTTGTGGAGATATTTCTGGATTACCCATTCGCGTTGCAGCCATGCCAAAAAATACACTTAGTTCCATTCTAGCTCACCGTGACATGTGTGCCTCACTCAGCATAGAAAGTTTTCGAAGTGTGGATGTAACACAATGAACGATCTGTCATGGAGTAATTATCAAGCGCACGGACGGCTGGAGCATCGTGTAAGTGTATCCAGGACTCCTTCAAACGTTTTGTACTCATTGTCCCATTAGATATTCGAGGGACACCGAAATTAGTGCAAGCTGGAGAAAACGCGACTCTCTTGATTCATGAATCCACTATGGCTGATAATCAGGCAGAGATGGCTGCAGCTAAGATACACAGCACCGTTGATCAAGCGATTGAAATCGGGAGAGGGTATGTGTGTCGCTGCAGCCAAGGCAGCCACACCAGTTTGTAGAATGAAGGCTCACAACATCCTCCTTATTTATTTTTCAGCAAAGTATCCAAACGTACCTGCGCCGGTGGCGATAGAACGCAATTCCGAGGATCCCATTGTGGCTCTAGCCCAAAGCCTTTGATCATGCTGACATCAAGGCCGCTGAACAAAGCCTGACCTCGAAGTCGATGGGACGCAAATAGAGGAAGTTAGATCAGTTATCAGTTATCACATCCATGACTATAAGTTGGATTTTGCAGCATGATCATGGGTGCGAGCTTCAGCTTGTAGTCATAGATATGGCAAGCGAAGTGGGTAACTAGTTAGTAGTGTAGAGCGACAGATCCTTAAACCTTATTGTTGAACCAATTGGGCTCATTTTCCTGTTACATCTCTCCACAGCTTGATGGTAGAGGTTCACCATGTTATTTTGAGATTAGGTTTTTATGTATTTTTCCAGGCTTCAAGGACAGAAATCCTCAACGATGGCGGTCTCAGATCGGATGGACGAAAACAATACGAGCTGAGAGAGATCGACATCGACTTCTCGCTACAAGGCTCCGCCGATGCGTCCGTCACCATCCGTCATGGCCTAACCGAAGTACTGGTTTCTGTACTTGGTCCACGAGAAGCAAAGATGCGATCACAAACTATCCACGATCGTGCCAACATTAACGTTGACGTCCATATCGCAGCCTTCAGTACTGGCGAACGCAGAAAGCGTACTAAGGGGGACAGGTAAGTAGATACTTGGTTGGCATTAATGGTGACATTGCTACTGATCATTACCTGGCCCAGACGAATGCTCGAACTCGCGTCAATCGTAAAATCAACATTCGAGCCCGTCGTGCAGGCACATCTCTACCCGAGGTCCCAAATTGACATTTTCATCCAAGTCATCCACCAAGATGGAGGCTTACTTCCGGCTTGTATCAATGGGACTACCTTGGCCCTTGCAGGCGCAGGCATAGCGTTGTTCGACTTCGTTTGTGCGATCTCTGGCGGAGTCCACTCGACCTCTCCGTTATTGGACCTAAACACGCTAGAAGAGAACGACGTCCCTCATGTCTCTGTCGCCGTCATGCCTCGCACCGGGCGTGTAACGCTCGTGACGATGGACACAAGATTACACCTCGATCGATTCGAAGAAATCTTCCGATTGGCTGTTGAAAGTGGTAAGGTGCTTCACGACGAAATGAGAGCTGCTCTGGCAAAGAGGACGCAATCTCTTGTTGCTGCAACCGGTAGTGGAGAAAAGAGAGAGCACATAGAGGTTGAAATGACATGACAGCGTGATCGCGAGAGGGGATCGCGAATAGAGCACCTCTCACATTCACAACACATCTACCTATGTAAGAGATTCTGGATCAGGTAGCCGATGCCTGTGTATCATCTAAATATCTTCAGAGGGTCTGACTTTTTCCTGCCTCCACTACTTGTACCCCTACCTCCGCCTCCTCGTCCGTGACGACGGCGACTAGATGATTTTTGAAAGGGTGCGAAGCTGACCTTAGGCCGGGATGAATTCGACATAGTGGACTCCCCTTCCTGGGTTCCGTCAACTGGAGCGATGCGAGGTAGGAGATACTTGGGTACATGCTTCATGTGCGCCTGGATCCTCATAGGATGCAATGGCTTATCGTGTCGAAGATATTCAAGATCCAGTGGGTTATCCTCAAAGTGTGCCTGCACCCGTTGAGCGACTCGGAAACACGAGTACAACATAGTTGCACATACCTTAAGTTTTTCAGAGTTGAGAATTTCAGTTTTTAACTCCTTGATTCGCGCCTCCTTGATAGTACTCCGGGTTACGGAGCGCAGGGCATCCTCCATCCTATATCTGAACGCCTCAACTTGTTGCATATCAAATTGATATTCCTTTATCGGGTTTCCTTTGGCAACCTGCTCTCTCTCGATCTTCGCAAATACCATCTCATCATTTTTGGAACTCTCGAGGCAACCCACCACCTTATTTTTCCCCCACTCCCCCGTGGGGACCACAAAGGAAAGAGACATTCCCGTACGACCCGCGCGAGCCGTCCGCCCAACGCGATGTGTGTATGATTTGGAAGAGGTCGGAAGATCAAAGTTCACCACACAGGCAACATCCACAAAGTCGACACCGCGAGTAACGCCGTATTCCCTGTCGGAAGTTTTTCTTTTCTTGCGCTTGGGAACCTCGGAGGGACCGTCTCGGTGTACTTCTTCGTCCTCTTCTTCATTGTCGTGATCTTTTTCAGCCTTTCCACCACTCTCGTCCGTGGCGATGATATAGTCATAAACGCCCTTGTTAAATTCCTGAACGGTGTGATACCTGGTGCAAAAATGAGCGGAGGCACAGGAGTTCAGAAAAGATATTCACCTGGAGTTCAGCGGGAGTTCAGAGTTCAGAACGCAACTCTTGATTGAGAATTGTTCCAAGAAGAGTTTAAGACGGTAACAGCGGTCTACATCATTGACAAAGAGTATGCATTTGCCCTTGACAAGGTGGAGTTTGAGAATTACGTAGGTGAGGAGAAACTTGTTAACTTCGGAGCATCTTCAGCTGTAGTATAAGTGGTGATGATAGAATCAGATAGACACTTGGCATACCGCACAATGTATTGAGTCAACAGGGGTGTATCTTCGTCACCCTCTTCTAATTTCAAGATTGCCTGGAGAAAGGGTGGGACACTTTAAAGGCGAATAAAGATAGGAACCCACAGGGTTGCGTAGAGCGAGACCCTTCAGGATCTCGACGTCATCTGTCATTGTAGCACTCATCAAGAAAGATTGGTAGATGGTGGGCAAATAGCCTCCTCCGAATATCTGGCGGACATCTTCATCATGACCATACGATAAGATAAGATCGGCTTCATCAATAACCAGAGACTCGAGTGAAGACAAGACGAGTGTCTGCTGATAGGTGAGACGTGAACATACGGGACCAACGTCCGACACACCTTTGACTGAAGGAGTCCTAGTACACGTGATGGAGTCGCGATGACGACATCAGGCCTGTCTGCCAATATGGTGCTGTGGGGATGTATAAGGACGCAGTCAGCCCGTGGGGTGTCTAACCGCACCGTTGTACATGGGATGCAGCACAACTTGCAACGTTTGCCAAGACAACTTCTTTGTCACAATATGCCAAAAGACTTCGAAAACAAGAATGTACTTGTTCAGAAAGCTCTCTTGTAGGGACGAGGATTAAAGCTCGAGTGACTCGATATGAGGGGTCTACGATTGACAGGGTCTGGTCGTCAACCGGTCTTCATTAACCGCAGTGACCGGGCGTATGCATACGGTAGACTTACGGCTTTCGCGCTCAAAATCTTTTGCAGGATCGGAATGCAGTACGCAGCTGTCTTTCCGCTTCCAGTACGCGCCCTTGCAAGGATGTCTCGGTTTTCGAGTGCGATCGGAATAGCTTTTATTTGGACCAAAGTAGGTCTTGCAAAACCGATATCTGCAAGTGCCCGCAGAATGCGTGAATCGAGGATATGTGAGAAGGCAGAGAAAGATGTGTTTGTATCAGTCAACCGAGCATCTACCATTATTCTGTTGCAGGTAGTGAGTTTACTGAATGAAGCGGAGTTGATCGTTTTTAGAACACGTTACACAACACTTCAAGCAGTCATTACTTATGCCATGACGGCGCCTGCGATCAAGACTCATGAAGTGGATGATGAGCCAGCTAGTTTGGGCGAGTTTTGTGGGATGTGCGTCACACCATCGATTTCATCACTTGAGCGGACACTTAGATCCAGACAATCCTTAAAGATGTCGAAAACAAATCTCCAGGTACACATGTCCATCCTGCAATCTTTTCTACTGTAGCTTACACTGTTTTCGTTCAGAGGTATGCTTTCTAGTTTGCATCTCGTTCGCCCCTCACAAGTGCCCAAACAGCCCCACTCGCGGTGTTCCGAAACGTTCTATAAGAAAGAGATTGAAATAGGCGTCAAATCTGGCTCCTCGAAATCCGAAGAAGATAGGAATAAAATGCTCGAATTGCTCAAGCGGATAGAGGACGAGAATGCTGCAGATGAGGTTGGACCGCCGCTCCATGCTGACGAAGAAAATGAGCAAGACGCCTTTGCGCTCCGCTTTTCGGCGATAAACATGTGTGAGTCATCCTCTTATGCTCCACCCCAAACGCGTAATTCTCTCCTAGCTTCTGCATCAGCCGATGACATAATTCGGTTGTTGAACAAAAAGGAGAAGGACAAGTTCTTCTCTGCACTCAAGGACCCGTCAAGCGGGCTGATGCAAGAACTTCTAGGAAGCGCGGAACTAGCAAAAACCAGTCAGTTGCCATGGTGGGAAGCACATGATGGTGGTCAACCATCGCTTTCGCCACGTATCCCCTACGGTGTGGAGCCGGACCTGATGGTAATCCCCACCGACCTCATCAATCAATCTTCTCGCGGTACATCGCTACTATACAACATATGCGTTGTTCTGTAGGTGCTTCTTGTTGCTCAGCTCCCACACTGACGGGACCATCGGACTCTAGTCTTGCATACGCCTACGTCACTCGCCATCTATCCATGTCTCCGTTGGGTTCGACGACAAACGACCCTCAGGATCAACAAGAGGCGCGTAGGATAATATTGCAATCCATTCCATTCCTTAGGGACCGCAAGTCGAAGTTACTGCACGTGTCCCTGAATGATGGGGTAACCTCATTTTGGTCACAGCTTGATTCAGTAAGTTGCGGTTTGTGTCAGATCCCATTAGAATTCGCCGACGCAGAACAGGGAAGCATTGATAAGAAAGCTATACTTGTCTTGTTGGGGGACGTCGCCAAGTTTGTGCGACCTCGGAGGATCATCGCCACAGGTCATTTTCCATCGGGAGAGACAGAAAAGACATTTGCAGCGGATCACCCTTTCACTACGACGATCATGGTGTTATCCGACATGAGCTCACTCTTCAGCATTGACCCCGGTACTTCCGTTGTCGCGTGTCGAAGAAGCCACGTCGTAATGAAGTTAACCTTTTACGCCGCATATATCTTGTCGATCCCTCCCTCTCATCTGCATGCTCTTGCAGATGAAGTCCACCTGCTCTCGAAGAGTATGGGTAGAGAAGCGTACTAGTTATGGCTTGACTAAAGCGATTGGTAGGTTCAGAGCGTTTACGAAACAATCATGAATAACAAGTCGACATTACAAAATATTGATAGACCTTAATTATTCTTCTCGGAACCGGGGCAATAACCTTTGTGGAGTGATTCCAACAGGTGCATCACTATAAATATGTTTTTGATGTCTCTGGTCCTCCCACTCGGTACGTAACATCTGGATCATGATAGCGATGGTACACTTTCGATAATGGTGCGTCAGTACCCGGATATTTTGTTTAGGAGACGATGGTTACACTCCTGAATGGAGCGTCAGATTCGGGTACGTATTTTGTTGAGAAGGCGATGGTGCATCCCTGAACGGAGCCATAGCGGGTGGATATTTTGTTTAGGAGACTAACCTCCGTTATCAGGAGCACGAATGTACCATTGTCTCCTAAACAAAATATCCATGTCCGTTATCGGCAGTGCAACCATCGCTATCTTGATCTAGATATATTATGTAGCGAGTGAGGACCCTCGCAGTTGATTTCCCACAGATCGTCCTAATAAATGATCAGTACTATCGGAGGGTTACCGTCGGCGAAAGTGCTCCCAAATTTTCACCATCTTGCTTGTCGGTGACAGTCATGTCTTCCACTACTTTGGATTGTGGTAATGGTGGTGGTGCGGATACTTACACCACCCTGCGGATCGCCTCGGTGTTTGTCATCCTCGTAACTTCGGGTACTGGCGTATTCTTCCCTGTTCTTGCAAAGAGATCCAAACGGATAAAGGTCCCAACTGGTGTTTTCGAGTTAGTCTTTTATTTCATTTTTTTCTGATTATGCTATGCTTATCCCATGCATAGGTTTGCCAAATATTTTGGTTCTGGAGTCATCGTGAGTTTTTAATGTATGAGTTGTAGCTTTCTTACTTTCTGTCCAGATCGCGACTGCCTTCATTCATCTTCTGAGTTCTGGAATAAGTGAACTCGGATCGTCATGTTTGTCGGCTGCATGGCAGCAATACGTGCGTCTGAACGATCACTCGTCCCGCTAATTTACCACTGATAAATCCATGTCAGCCATATTCCCTCGCACTTGCAATGCTCAGTCTTTTTGGGATATTTATCATTGAACTTATCGCGTTCCGTGTGGGGAGTGCAAAGCTTGCTGCGCTGGGAATTGTTCATGGTATGTCTGTGATACCGTGATCAGTGAATTGTTAATCACTGGTACAGACCCTCATGGACATGGAATCGGTTCACTCGCCGCTCACGGACCGGAGGGCTTAGACGAGGAGAAATTGTCTACGTCCCACCAAGAATCATCCCTGCCAGGAGATTTCGATGAATCTGCGATGGCTCAGGTCATCGGTGTATTCATCTTGGAGTTTGGTGTCTTGTTGCATAGGTCAGCCTCCTCTTTCCCATGAGCAAACAGGTGCTGATGGCAGCTGTATAGTCTACTTATCGGGCTGACGCTTGCTGTGGATCCAAATTTCAAAGTGCTTTTCGTCGTGATTATCTTCCATCGTGAGTCATTTCTCGAGATGGCAAAAAGGATCTGGTTAACAACACTTTCAAGAAACGTTTGAAGGACTCGGTGTCGGGTCACGATTGGCGTTCATGCGACTGCCACAAAAATATAGCTTCGTACCCTTTTGTGCGGCCTTTTTATATGCCGTCACGACTCCAGTGGGGGTTGCAGTTGGCCTTGGATTCCGTAACACCTACAATCCAAACAGCACGACGGCGTCCATCGTCAGTGGTGTAATGGATTCTTTAAGCGCAGGGATCTTGCTGTACACCGGCCTGGTCGAGGTGAACACGTCTCGTTACCTTGACTTCGGACCGATCTAACTCCATGCTACAGCTCATGGCGCACGAGTTCATATTCAATAAAGACATGAACAAGGCATCCCTCGGAAAGTTTGCATACGCATTGTGCTGCATGTTACTTGGTACTGGTATTATGGCGTTGCTCGGACGTTGGGCATAAAATTCCGCAGTACCAGTACTTTGGGAATCTGGATCTCCTTGTTACATATATGTGGACTATTCGATATGTTTATGGTACTTCTGTTGCAACTCGGAGCGGACAAATTTTATACATCGATATCGGCAGCCTTCATCTTCTTTGTGTCGGGTCCCGAGGTATCACCACTATCTGCTTTTTCATGGTGTAATTGGCCCAAGGCACGTTTGTGCTTTAGCCGTCCGAGGGCTCGCTTTGTCAGACCAACAGGAACCGATGCGCCTTGTACAAATTCTTCCACAGGTTCATTGGTCGATCTTATTCGTTCAGGCATCCGACTTCCCTGTTCCCCGTCGATGCTCTTTGGTAGGGATGACAGGTCAGAATAAAGGTCTAAGCCTTTCAGATCTTCTACTGTCGCTGTTTGGGTCTACGTTACTCGATTTTGTCAGTGAATCGGGAAAATGCGAACCAGGAAGCGAGCAGCTAGTGTTAAGGCTGTCAAGCAGTGCATCGTTGCCAGCATCAACGAACTTTTGAAAAGATGTTAGAGGACGCTACAATAGTTATCCAGAACTGCGCACACCTTTTCGACTGACCACTGAATTACTTGGACCAAGTTGCGGGGACGTTCGTCCGAAACATCAGACTCCTCGGGGAAATCAGCATCAAGGAGGACCCAGATTTGTCCTTCCCCACAAAGGGTGAAGTCAATCACAGGCTTCCCAAAATCGTGATGTCGGATATCCGGATGATCATCAGTTTCAGCCAAGATAAACTCGAAAATCGCCGTTGCTCTGTAGAATACGAGATCCTCGATCAGCCAGTCGCCTATCGCGACGATTTATGCTTACCCAACCACGCTAAACACGACATGGGTTTCACTCTTTGATAAAAATGAGCTGATTTTGCGAATGACAAAAACTGTCGCTGTTGTATTGAGCGCATTGTTCGAGTCTTCTATGGAAAGCTTCCCGCCTCTCGCTTTAACCGCCACGTCGTCGTCGTCGTCGTCGTCTTTTTCGTCTAGCAATTCACGTCTTTTGTTTTGTGCCGTCACTTTGATGAAAGGCTCGACGGCAGAGAATATGGTGATATTCCGCCTAAAGCGCCCCGTCATCCAGTCCCAGACTTTCAACTCAGGATCTCCTCCTCCAGAAATCAAGATCGCAGGCGTTTCAACGGGAATGTGGATAGCGGACACGTATCTTGTGCGTGTAGAATATAAGTGCGACCACGCGGTAAAGGTCGAGAGCCCTTACTTTTTGTGACCTAAGCAATAGCTCTCAATGACGTAGCCCTCGGGATACCAGCTGACTCGAATGTGCTCGTCCCGATCGGCTGTTATAATAAACTTTTCATCTGGTGAGAGCAAACAACTCGTCAACAGAGATGTATGGCCTAGTATGAGCTCTCCGCTGGATGGGTTCTCATGGGAAGCGAGCTTCGACTTGTTGCTAGCACTATCTTCTTTTACAAGTTCCTTGTTCGGGTGGAGCTCATACCTTGAAAGTGAATCAGAGGCCTTGCATGTCTACGTATTATGGGTAGAATCCACCTGAAAACGTCACCGAATTTATCGGAAACAAGAACGTCCGTACTCCTCGTAAAATCGATAGAAGTTGGTCTTTTGGGTAGTTCCCTGAGCCAGTGTCCGTGTCAGGGATGTCCTTGGGGGAATTCGATCGAATAAACCTACCGGGAACTCAGGAGAGTAAAAGACTCGAGGTCCC
Source organism: Hemileccinum rubropunctum (assembly GCA_038089535.1). NCBI lineage: Eukaryota > Fungi > Basidiomycota > Agaricomycetes > Boletales > Boletaceae > Hemileccinum > Hemileccinum rubropunctum. The sequence goes on along the minus strand of JBBPLC010000036.1, from coordinate 117,398 downwards.
ATATCTTGAGCCGTTTATCGTCCCCTGCTATGGCAAGGTACTTTCCGTCCTTACATATTCCGGAACAACGGATAGGCTCGCTATTGAGAAGTACATCGCCATCTTCCCGAGCAACATTTGCAGTTGAATGAAGTATGTGTCCGTTTCTTCATGCTTGGTGACTCATCGTACAGAATCAACATAGTATCGTGCTTACTGTGGGTCTAGAATCTGAATATGTGGTCCTGACAAAACTACGATCCGACGAGGATCGCTAAATAGTTTCGTGTGAGGATATCGAGGCATGAGGACAATTCATCACAAAAAGGCATATTTTACCACGCTCTTGCGCTACATTTGGTATGCCCGATTAGTAAGCCTACTAATAAGCTTGGTCGTGTGATAGAGTTTAGACTACGGTCGGGCCCCGACACATGGTACATATCTTTACAAGTAATGTACAGAGTGCACAACTCGAGGATAAAATGGAACGAAAGGGAAACAAGATTGGGGAAAGATGCTGCAGGCAGGTCAAGAAGGAACTATTGGAAATGGAGGGGATTAAGGGGCACTTGTGTATCGGCGGTACACAGTAAAGTATACAGAACGTGATGCGCGTGGGGGATTGCATGCAGAATGTATGGGTATGATGCGGAAGTGTAGACGAAGCTCATCAATTGTCGTCGTCGTCATCATCATCGATGGGATATGCTGGGAGGGGACCCCGTATGGGTAGATATCTGGAGTAGGACGAAGGCTCGTCTGGATCAGGGGGGACGGCGAGGACGAGACGGAATGCGTCCTTTCCGTTGAGGTAGAACCGATAGAGACGTTTCTCTCGGATGAACCCGAGCGATTCGTACAAGGAGAGGGCGGGGATATTGTCAAACTCGGTTTCGAGGACGACCTGGATATAAAATTGACAAGGGAACGTGACGTCAAGTTCGGAAACGGACCTCGGTGACACCGTTTCGTTTCATGACATCGATCGTACGACGAACGAGGGTGCTCGCTGGAGAATGGGATCACGTGAGGTGGGGTTGTGGGCACGGTCAGTTATTGGAGGGGGAAAGAAGGGGGCAACGTGCTCACCGACGCCGCGTTTGCGCCAATTTTTATTGACGCTGAGCATGGCGATGTAACCTCTGTTAGAGATGTGCTTGTGCATGCTCTGCTTGCACACGATAACGCCTATCGGGACCGACGAGCCCGCCGGTATAGCCTACAAGTACGGCATACGGTGAGCAAGAGGAGCGCAGAAAAACGGAGAACGTACGAGAAATGCAAGCTGAGGCCTGGAAACAAAACATGTCAGCGAAAGAATGGAGAAAGACGGGAAAGACTTGCCATTGATGCAGAAAGTAACGATAGGTGTAAATGACATAGGGTTCACTGAGTTCACTCTGTACCAAGGACATGATGTGAGGTAAATCTGATTCGCCTATATACTGTCTGTACAAAATATCGGTCTCGGCCATCGTGTCTGGTAATGAGCGGGGACGACGACAAGGACTTCTTCAAACCGAGTAGAGAGATTCTTAGATGTACATCAACTCGTTTAGGAAATATATTCCCACAAACAGAAGACGCGCGTGAGTAGCCACTTTGAACGTCTTCGTTGAACACTCGACGATGGAGTCGATCTCAACGCTCAGGTCTGTCCTCGCCACGACGCTCACCGCACGCGGCCACGGCGAGCAAGACCTCTTTGACGACCTCATTCTTCACAAGTCTCGTCTTCGCGACCTCTTGGACGTAGGCCAGCCCTCGTCGCAGGAACAGCGCGAACTTCAGTCTGGTCCGTGTTTCTCTATCGCTCACCACCGCGTTTCACGCTCACTTTTGTGCAGGAAAGATCTCCATCGATGGCAGGTCTCTCGCTGTCAACACAGACTTTGCACAACAAGCCATATTCCTCGCTCAGCAGCTCAAATGCTCCGAAAAGTACATTGCTAGCATACTCCACGCTGTCATGTCCGACAACCCAAATACTGACCCAGTAAACTCTATCGAGGCAACCATCGTCGAGTTCCATCAGCGACGCCGCCATCTCATCGACTGCTTGCGCTACCTGCTTGAAGCCGCCGAACTCGCTCACTTACCTGACCCACCCAGGCTCTATCTCCGTCTCGAAGCATTTGTTAGGCAGGAGCTTATTCCTGCAACAAAGTCAGCCGGCCCTGACGCCTCTCTTGCATGTCGTATCTTCAAGGAGATCGAGTCGCTAGGTGCAGCAGTCGCTCAGGCTCAAATGGCGAGACAAAACGCGCAGAGTAACACCGTCCCACCATCTGGTCCAGGTGTGTCACATCATTTCCTGACCTCGTCTCTCTACTCATGTCGTTCAAGGTTCACAACCCTCGCTGGGTTATGACGTTCTAACTGCCCGCTACGATTCGCTCCAGTATGAGCGACGGTGTCTATCCATGGTCTACTACCAGGTCGCCCATCTAGGGTACTTTTCCCCGAACGAGGTACAAAAGTCGATAGATTGGCTCGCAGCCAATTCAAACGACCCAATGGTACTTTACATTCTCGCCGCCACCCTTGCAGCATTCGATCCAGCAGACCCTCACTCATTCGCCGGAAAAGTCCGGAAAAGTCTCGCTATCGACAAGACCACCATCACATACATGAAGCGACAGCTCGCTCCCACTGCGGACTGGAAAGAACCTGGCTTGAAAGCAACCATTCTGCTCAAGTGGACGCTCTTTATGACGGAGGCTAGACATCGCGACCCCACCCTAGAAAACCAAGAAGGTTTCAAAACGGAGGAGCTCGAATCTCAGATATGGAATGCCGTTCAGGGTGATACGTTCACATACCTCGCTGCAACCCTCATCCAGCTCCAGAAACGCATGCACAGCTCACCTATCAGCTCATTTGCACAACTTGTCCAACTCGTCCCTGAACAACAGGAGCAACAGCAAAAAGAGCCGCTTGCTGACGAATTCAAGCTTCCGGTACTCGGCATGTGCGATGTGCTCATCCGGTCTTTGCTCACGTATGCCAGCTCTGAGCTACGGAAGATCAAGCAGAGGCAGGAAGATGTATTCGCGAGCGTTCGGACGGACCGGTCGAGGATGTTCAGGTCTGTTGCCCCTGTAGGTGGTGAGAATGAGGGTCAACCTGCACCGCGCAACGATGTCGCTACACTATATTCGCTCATCGGTATCCTCTACACGTCCCTCCCACCTGAACGTGCGCTGCAGTTCTGGGGTGCGACACCACTTGCCGAGGCACACTCTCTTTCGCACATGGAAGTCACGGAAATGTCCGCAGGCAAACTTCCTTCGTTCTTGCAATGGGCCGTATGGTCCACTCAAGTTCGTGATGTGAATATGACAATGGCGTTGTATGATATGCTTTCAGGTCTTGCAAAGGGCCAGCAATGTAGTGAGCTCGCGTACAACTTCCTCGCTCGAGGCGGTGGGGAAGTGATACCGGGCAGCAGTCTGCCGAGTTCCGCTGGTTCGTATAACGCTGGCCCTTCGATATCATGGTCTATGATCTTTGCGCTCCTTGAGTCCTGGGCTTCCCCCGCTCAGAGCCCCCGAACGAACCAGCCACCGCAGCAATCCCTCATCGCTTCCCTTGGCGGATTTGGCTCTCTTATTGCCTCGCAACCACCCCCTCTGCCGGCTCAACAACCTCCTCAACATATCCCGATCGGACCAAAGGATGTCCTCCTTGCACAATCCTTCCTCCGACTTCTTTCCACCGTGGCTACGAGCTCCGTCGCAGTGCGTCTTGCCATTTCTTCAAGCACCCAATTCCGCGCTATCCCAACTCTCGTGTCGCTCGTTCCCCTTGGTATCCCGCTTGAGCTGAAGGGGGCCATCTTCGACGCCCTGGCTGCATTTTGTGAGCCTGGGGCAGGTGTTGCAGGCGTGGATATTTGCAAGAGTGTATGGACGCTGATGGAGAGAGTTGAGACAATCAACGTACGTGCGTCCGTATCCAGTTTGGCGATCGGAGCGGGTGCTGTATTACCGCCCGTAAAGGGGGTGGAGGTGGAATTGGATGAGGTGGAGGCGGTATACAAGCTGTATCCTGCCACCATCCCGTTCCTGAACCTGTTGGCTACGTTGTTGCACACGCCAAAGAGGCTTTCCCCGCGAAGTCTGTTGGCGGATGCGGAGCCACTCAATACGATCCCCGAGTCCTTGGGCCAGCCCTACCGCCTACCTGGCATCGGCCCCTATGTCAGCTTCGTGGTGGACAATGTGTTCGCTGGATTACCTCGCCGGGAATACGCACGACATTCGGAGAGATGGAGGATGAATGATCTGTGCCTCAAGTTCGTCGAACGTGCCCTGGCAGGTTGGGAGGTAGAGAACCTCGTCAGGGGGACAGAAGATGGGTCACTGAAACGAGAAACGGTCATCCCTTTGCTCGTCCACCCAGGCTTCGAAGTACTCACCCGCCTGCTCACGAATTCGCCCCTCCAATCCACCATCCTTTCCTACATCGTCGATGGCATCGAAGGTTTTGAGCGTCAACTCCCCTCCGAAGAACCTTACTTTTTGCTCACAATCATCCGTGTCCTCCGCATCATCCATCGGGTACTTGATATCCAGGATATCTTCCTCGATGTCCTCGTTCCTATTCTTTCTGAATTCGACAGCACACCATTTATAGGGAGCGTCCATTCGAGGTCATTCTATACACGATTCGATCAAGCTCTGACGTATGGGACCAAGTATATCCCTGCGATTGCGGCATATGTCGTGTACCCAGCATACCCGGAGCTTGTCCTCCTCGCTGTCAAGATAATCTCTCAGCTCTCTTCTTCAGCATGCGTCACGAATCTCCTCACACTCATCGAACGCAGCCCCGATTCCGAACGTATTTTAAGTGGGTTCAGGCAGTTGCTAGATGTGGAGGCCCTGGACGACGTTGATGCGACTGAAACCACCGCGGAGCAAATTACGGGCGCAGGTGCTGCAGACAGGGAAACACAAGAGCCACTCGATCAAGCTATTAGGCTCGCGATCCTTGACCTCCTCATCCGCAATACGGAACCTGGAACGGCCTACCCTAATATCGGTCATTTCCTGTTGTTCGGCGGTGCAGAGAGTGAGCACCAGATTCAAGACCCGCATGCGATTGGCGCGCGTCGGACGTGTGCTCATGTTATCCTCGATATCGTCAATGTCGGCGTGCCGCGGATGAAAGCGAAGGGCAAGGATAAGGGACGACAGCGGAGGGCAACGATACATGCGGAACCGCTTTTCAATGTCCTCCCAGCACTCAGCGAGCGGTGTTATCGGGTTATTCACCAACTTTGTGTACACCCTCGTACGTCGGATGCGACAATGCGGTATCTACGCACAAGGGAAGACTTTTTCGTGCGTCATCTCGCGGTGATCCCGTCAAAAGTGCCGGAGGCGTCTCAGGAGCCGTTCATCGAGGTCATGTACCATGACGGATCACGTGTTCTGACGAGCGTGGCGACGCTTCGTGCGTTTGTCGATTTGCGTTCTCGGATACTGGATCTCGCGGCGCTGGATCTCCACGTATTGACGAACAAGGGACATCATAAAGGTGTGCTCGAGATCTTGCAGATTCTATATGGGACGGAAGATATGCAGCAAGTGGGAGAGTTTGACTGGGAGGATGAACTGGCAATGCCGTTGCAGCCGTTCAGAGAGATGGGTCAGTCTCATCTGCGGATCATCGAGTTTGTCCAATCTTTGAGTTTCGATTGGTCGGACTCGCTCACCACTACCCCTGTCGACCTGGAGTATTTGGGATCACTCAACTTGCACGCGTGCGCCCGTGTGGACGCGACGGGATGCGAGGTGGTTGATCAGTCTGCGTTATTGTCGCTCCTCACGTCCGCGTGTCGGACGCTGCATTCCCAAGGACGTATCGGGACCACGGTACAAGCGGAAAAGCTCAACGCGGAAACGGCATACATCTTGGAAAGTTGTGCAATCGAAAATCATAGGAGGGAAGTTTCGTATGCGGTCTCCACTGGCTACGAGGCATGGCGTCGACTGCTCGACATGACGCTTACCAGGTGCTTCAATCGACTCCCACACGATCGACGTGAAAACATGCTCTTTGACCTGCTGCACGTTCTCCCGGGGATCGTTTGCTCAGACGTTCAAGAACCGACAGCGATCTTGCTCTCCGAGGCCATCCTGTCTACCATTACGAAGCTGCGCGAAGATAGACGGCATCAGATCCTACTTCAGTCTGCTGGGGGCGATATCGAGGCAGGTTCCCTGCCAACGGAACGGCTTTACACACTTCTTCGGAGTTTGCTCGAGTGTATTTTGGACAACGACCGCTCCGAACTTGTTCGCGGCAACCTGTATGCATGCTTGATCAACTATCTGCACCTCGTTTCCGCCGACGACGGGCGTCATGATGTGGAAATTGTAGTTGACACCTATGGGAAGCGATCCATGGCGCTGTCTGTCTCTGCTTTGAGTTCAAAGGATGATTTGTCCTTCGCCGAGGGTCAAGGAGGGTCCGCTCGATCGACACCAATGCCAGGTGGTCGTCCTACGCAACACCTGTCCACGTTGGAAACTGGCACACTTTCTGCGATGAAGGGCGTGATGGAGCGGCTGGTCAGTACGATTTCTCGCGACGCGATCGATGGGACGGAAGTGTGGAAGACGGTCGCATTTACGCTCCTCGATTCTCTCACCCACCTTTGTCGGGCGGATAAGTCACGGACGCTGTTAACGACCTTGGTCAAGTATGGCGTGTTGTCCAACTTTGTGAGGGGGTTGAAGGAGACGGAGATGCATTTACAGTATGTTTTGAAGCCTGATCCCGGTATGTTTGCCTTTTTTTTGTGTTTGTCCATTCGTGCTGAGATTGCGATTATTGTAGATGATCTAAACCCGCTGTACGTATATGAAGCCAAGATGTCGCTCTTTACTCGGATGGCACAGACGAGACCGGGTGCAGAACGGTTGCTGGAGGCGCAGATTCTCCCTATCCTGTCTCAGTGCGAGTACTTGGATGCGAGGCCCGAAGAGGATCAGTCGTTTATGGGTATGTATTGGTGCTGTCGTGATATCATTTGGCTGATGTTCTCGCAGACCAAGATTCATTTTTGCCTTCTGCGATCCAGCGGTATCATCAGTTGTTTATGCCAGCGTTGCAGCTGGTTGTCGCCATGCTCGCTTCGCTGGGCGCAAAGCACACGACGGCAAACAATCAAGTGTGTGAATCCATTTTACTTTGTCGTTTGTGTGTACTTAGATGTCTTTGCCAGGCCCTCGAGTTTTTATCGAGTCATAGGGATACGATCGTGATCATGCTCAAGAACGACAATGTAGAGGTTGCGCTATCGTACATTGAAGAGATTCATCTGCTCGTGTCGCTCAGCGGGGGTCTTCTTCCTCTTGTTCCAAAATCGGAGCTGGCAAGTCCCGCTCGCACTTTTTGTATTGCCAGAGGGACTGACAGTTTCGAGTCCAGTTGACAATGAACACCGGGTTTGGTTCTTTACACGGTGCTATTCTGGGACTCGCTGCACGGTGTCTCGGAGACGGAAGATGGGTGCAGTCGGTCCGACCGCAGACTGAGAGCGAGATCGCGCTCGCGAGCGTATTTGCACCAGGGCACCAATCGGAAACCAAGTTTGACGTTCAAGTTCGGCGACAGGAGCTCTTGCTCCGAAAAGCGGTGATCGAGTATCTAGGTACCGCAAGTGACTTTACGGAACCGGAGATTACGTTGGTGCTTTCTCCTGTGTTGTCTGTTCCGCGACACGACGAACGGCCAACGCGTGTGATTGGTGAGTTTTGGTGCGGGAGCTGGGGGTTGTTGCTGACCGTGCGTTCGTATTAGCTACGATACCGACGGTGGGAGATGCTATAGAGGCTCTGAACGGTCTGTGCGACGATCTCGCTGCGACGTTGAAGCAGATTGGGGATCTGTCTGCGGAATTGTCCTCGCGAGATCATATTCGCGTGGACAATATCCAAGAGGTGGGTGATGTCATTTACGCATGTCGTTCCCAAGTTTATTTTCGCAGATTGTCAGTATTTCAGATCCAGCGTTTTTGCAAGATCTGGACATTGCGCAAAAGCGGTCGTTGATCCATCAAGAGTATCAACGACTCAAGAGCGAGTTTCAAGACGAGGTCAAGACGGTGCTTGGTATGGCGTCCACCTGGCTTGTCTTTGCGACCAACTCAGAGTTTTGATAGGTACGACGGAGATGGTGTTGTTGTTGCTTTGGAGGCATCTAGCAAGTTATGCCGAGACGGATTCCTCACGTCCGGTTGCACCGCCAGCTACGAATTTGCGAACGTCGATGCGTTTGTTACCTGGGTTGGATGTGAACACGTTTAAAGATGAAGTGGGCAAGCGGCTCGTTGGCGCGCTGACGCGGATATCGAGTCTCGATCTTGTGAGTTGGCTCATGATGTGTTGGTACATGTCAGTATCTGACGTGCTGTGACAGAGCGCCGAGACGATTGGACGGGATTGGCAGTCATACCAGGGGTATATCGAGATTATGTCTCGGAGGCTGAGGGACACTGTTGGACTGCATGACTTGTTGGGCGTATGATGTAGATGTTTTTTTCAAAAGGGAATATAATTGTAGGCAGAAAAGGAAGATATAACGAACGGAGACTTTGGGATGCGACATGAGTACTGTATTAGATATTAAAGGGGGAGAAGGCTGCCTGCACCACGGAGGGCGACTTGACCACCAAAACGGAGTGTCTGTGTACCTCCGGGAAAGTATGCAAGCACGTAGGCCACCAGAGCGACGACCTGAGTGGGTGAGCATGACAGACGGACGGATCGGATAAAGGACGGACCTGGACGATACCAGCCAAGAGCGAGCCTAGCTGTGAATGGGCCTAAGCAAAAAAAAAGCGTCAGTTGTACGTTCACACATGTCGTGAGATGGTGTGATTACTCCGAGCGCAAAGTAGAGGGTGAGACCCAAACTAGAAAAGTAGACTGCAGAGAACGGCAGTCGTTCTCTGGACACCAAATGTTTGATGTGACTGATTGGTCCGATGAGGACCGAGAAACTAGGTTTTTTTTTCCGTTGAGTCAATGTTTCGATTTGGGGAAAGAGGGAGGGGGGAGTAGACTTGCCCGACCATGACGAGAAGGCTTCCCATGCTGAGCGAATGGACGGGTGAGCATGAAGCGGGGATGGAAGGGATAAGACGAACCTGAATGCGAGCGCAAACTTGGCTGGACGGAGCGCGAGCCAAGGGAGGCCGAGAAATGCAAAGAAGAAGCATACGCAGGCTCCGATGAGACATGCGCCAAAGCCTAACAGTCTGAGTGGGGTGTTTAGCGAGTTACATGACGGGGTTTGCATTGGAGGTATACCTCTCCCATCGCGAGAGTGCGAACCAGGCTTCGTCTTCGTTCGTGCGTTCGTTGGATCGGAGGGGGACATAGTCACCTGCGACGGCGTTGTAAAAGCGGGCAAACGGGTTTGGCTGCTGAGTCTGTTGGGTCTGCTGTGAATCGTCGGTGACGCCTCGAGCCCATCGAAATTGAGAGAGATTGTTGCGAAAAGACTGTTCTGTCGACATCGTGGTTGTTTTTTTGATGGAGTCTCTTCGACGCTGGTTGACTGCGCAAGGAGGTTCGTTTCACCAGCACGTTCAGCTCGACGTTCAAGGTTCTTTTTTTTTTTTTCCCCCTTCTTTCTCTTCAATGCTAGTAAAACATTTCATGCAGGTCCATTCGGTGTCTCTGTGCTCGCTCCAAAGTTTGACGAGGACACGACCATCGTCACTTGTCCGTTTTCTCTCATCATCACCAAGGACGCTGCATCGCACGCATTCAAGACCCTGCTCGGACCAGAGGTCGACGCTTGGTCCGAACGACAGCTGATATCTTCTTATCTGTGTTTTCACCACCTCTGCTCACACCACGTCTTGCGCCATCTTGCCTATGTTCAATGTCTACCTCTCGCCGCTACCCTGTTGACACCACTCCATTTCACTGCGACCGAGCGCGAGATCCTGCGCGGTACGAATCTGTACGGTGCAACGTTGGACCGTGAACGCGACTGGCGGGCAGAATGGGTGCAATGTCACTCCCTCGTGCACAGCGCCAACCCAGCATGGGGCGATGCGTTCACCTGGTTCGTTCACCGTCCTCTCTAGGCGCGACGAACACCCGTTCACGTGTCCGACTAGGGAGCTATACTTGACCGCCTCGACTCATCTCTCGTCCCGCGCCTTCCCTTCTTCTATTCTCTCGTCCAACCCTTCACTCGTCGCCTCTCCATCTACTGAGCCTGTGCTCATCCCCGGTCTGGATCTGCTGAATCACAAGCGCGGACAAGCCGTCTCGTGGATCGTTTCTTGTCACGATTCCGCCACCACGTCCACCATCTCGCTCGTCACACACCCCAACACCGAACTCGAGCCCGAAACGCCATCGCACCCAGACGGACTCGCCGAGGTGTTCAACAACTACGGTCCGAAACCCAACAGCGAACTCGTCCTTGGCTATGGCTTTTCGATCCCAAATAACCCAGATGATACCATCACGCTTCAAATCGGCGGATCAGCGCCAGCGCCAGCGCAAAAATGGGTGGTCGGCCGGAACGCGCACAATGTTGACGGTCTTTGGTCTGATATCCAAAGTAGGGTCGTGAACGGGCAAAACGAGCATGCGTTCGAAGATGATCTTGACATCGCGGCCGTGTTGTCGGATATGGTTCAGGCGAAACTGGATGGTATCATGACCGTGGCGGAGGTCCAACAAGTCGATCAGATTCGACCGACGGTCAGGGTCATGTTGGAGCACTATATCGCAGGTAGGTATCCTGATCACTGTCAGTAACGCGTCTGACGTCGACTCTCAGGACAAAGGGAGATTCTCGAATCCATCTTGGAATTTTCCAACGAGAAACAACAGGCTGCGATCGAAACTGCGAGGGAACAAGGCATCGATCTTGTATTTGATGGCGATGTATAAAGATACAACCGTTCTGTATTAAGAATAAAGTTACTGTTTACGTTTCCCTCTGACGTCCCTCACAGGATGCTCGTGTTGGGCTCAAGACCGAGGTTGTACAATCTGTTTGCATTGTGGAAAAGAGCGTTATGAACGATCTCTATCGCTTGCTTTTCCGTGAGCTCTTCTCGATGCACAAAATCCGAGAGCACCTGAGTGACAGCTCAGCAAGCACAACATCTTTGGCGAGGAAAAGCAAACCTCGCAGAGCGCCTGGCGCGACTGAATGGTTGCCAAATAGTAAGACTCTGGCCACCAGTGTCCGTCGGCTGCAATGAACCGACACGTCAGCGATCGTTGCTGGTACAAAAGTGCACGACGCTAACGTACTTGACCACAGTATTTTGTTCGTCGGCGCAAGTTCGAGCACCTGTCGGATGACTGCACGCTGACCATTGCCTGATAAAAACGGAAACACTTCTCCAAAGTCAAGATAGACATTCTTGTATACCGATGCCAGGTACCCAGCCTCGCGAGTGTACGGGTAACTCGAGTGAAGGAGGACAATGGGCGTATTGGGGTGGTCTTCGATGATGGGTTGCATATGTGCGGGTGAGCACTTGGTTAATTGAAGATCATTGTCCCCGAGACCTGCTCATACTTGAGTTTCTTGTGCTTCATCAAACATATACGATCTCACCTGTGTGGAACTGTACTTGTTGGTGGGCGTTGCTTGTCAGGACCACAGAGATGACAAGGATTGTGTGAGACTTACCCGGTTTGTGGTATCGACCCGCAATCGGCAGCACGATGCGAACGAGATAATCATTCAGAGCCTTTTGCTGTAGACGGAGACTCTGCGTCGTCTTGTATTGAAGTATTAGATCCATCACGGCGTTTTCGATGTCCTCGAATGTCGCTGACGGTGCGATATCCAGTCCTGTTCTGTGACGGAATGTCAATCTCTGCGCATGGGTGTCGTATCGTGAGCAGCACACCTGTAGCAGACCACGGACTTGAAACCGACGACATGCTCGTCGCAGGCGTTGGCGAGGATGATACCTTTGAACCTGTCCGAGAATTCTTCCAAAACACCAACGACGGAGACAATAGACGTCGATACTAGGGATGGGTCGCTGTCGAGGAGCTCTGAAAGGATGTTCTTTAGGGGAAGGTCAAAACACAGGGGTCTGGAGATGGACTGGGGGCGTTACCTCTGCCTCGGACTCGATCCGCACTATTCTCTTGCAAGGACTGGTCGTCAATCGATCGTGCCACTGGTACGATTCGGCAAGTTCAGCGACGCCGCCAAGACCATCGTCGAGCAAGATGGTCTGGATGCCGGTCGACTTGAAACACAGCTTGCAGAGAGCGACATAGTCTATCTCGTCTCGCGCGTGCTTGAGAGCGTCCCAGGCGGGTTCGACGGCTTTCAAGCCATAGAACTTGGACAACTGCTTAGTCGCACGATAGCTGGCGAGGGTGTAGCGAGCGTCGTGCGTGAGGGCGTCGCCGCTGGCTTCCGAGATGATGCCCTGCAATGGGAATGCATCGCGGTTCTTTTCTTTGAGGAGGGGGTGTGCATGGTTGTCGATGGCGGGATAAGACAGCGCGGCGTTGGCGAGTTCTGGGTAGTACGGTGGTGACATGGTGCAAGCCAAGAGCCTGAGGGGCTCATTACACATCTTATCTGATCACGATCAAGTCGAAATGCCAGTGCAAGTCGAAGCGTTGGAAAAGGCCATTCGCGACGCATTTACGGTCGCGCATCTCGAGATCGAGGACGAGTCTAGTGGTTGCGGCGAGAGTTATGCGGTCCTCCTCGTTAGCGAGGTGCGTACTACTACCCGATTCTGTCCGTGTCGACCATCCAGTGAGGCATTGACCATAGGCTTTCGAGGGAATGTCGACGCTTGCTAGACACAGAAAGAGTAAGTCGGACTCATCATCTTCAACGGTAGTCTTTTGACCTTCGTAGTCAATGAAACGTTGAAGGACCAGATAGCCCAAATGCATGCGTTTTCGCAGGTGAGACATCATCGCCGTCTTGTCGCGTTTCCTTGACGCTCCTCGAAGAAAACGTTCACCCCGAAACAATACGAAGCATACTTGGCGAAAAGCCATTGAATGGAGACAGTGCCAGATCTTGCTTTGTCTTGTACTCTTTGTTCTCCACCACCGTGCACATAATATCCACCAGCATCTCCATTTGTTCGGTGCTCAGCCATGTTTCATCCCGCAAAGAAGGAAAAAAAAAGGTAGGAAACGGTCCCGCATGTCCATCATGGATAGCGGCGCCCTGTCAAAGTTTAATTTTGTTTCCGCTTGGACCACATCCTCGTGTCACTCGGTTCTGTCAAAGCACCAACTCTCCCGATAAGTTCCTGTCCACGATGGTCCATAGCAAGACAAGATATAAATGTCCCCGGTCGAGAGGCCTACCAACATCACCGTCGCCTCGAGCTATCTCCCCAACAACATGTCCGACGCACCCCTCTCCGAGTTGTTAGATTGCCAGTGGGAGCACGTGTGGGGTCAATGGATGCAGGTCTGGGAAATTCGGGACCAGGTCTCAACAGCTTTGAAAGAAGCTACCGCTGCTCTTGCAGCACAGGTTACCGAACCGGATGCAGGCAAGTATATGGAAGCCTGCGACCGACTCACAAAGTTTCTCGATCTCAAAATCCCTCTGGAACAATCGGAACAAAAATCGGTACGCATAACTCACGTTTCATCGCGAAATTTCATTCGCTAATGACGCTACAGCTCCTACAGGTTCTCCAAGTATGTATTCTCATTAGGTCGTGAAGAGCTCGAGTCTCATGATGCCATCTATAGGTTGCGTCTGCTGTGCACGAGAACGCGATCAACAATACTACGTTGACGAAAACCCAACGTTCGTCGTATCACCTTGCTAGCGCATCCCTCTTCCATCTTTGCCAAAGTGCCCTCGATGGCAGCATCCTGAATACTAACCTCTGGTGTACGTCCTCTCATCTACCGTACATTCAATTTGCTCATGTTTAGATCTCGCACAGGCGAGGGGTTCAGCCTCAATTGCCGAGCGGAGAAAGCACTCAGCAACGCGATGGAGGCACTCGACCTCTCCAAGTATCTCGACTTTGCAAACATGAAAGACGACTGCTTTAATGCGCCATCGCCCGCCCCTACTAGTACTGCCTCGAGAGCTCTTACGCCGAGAGCATCGTTGCATGACACTACCGATGTTCGGGAGACCCCACGGTCGGCCAAGATCAAGGAGAAGGCGCTCGCGATGCTGAACGACCCACTGCCATCCAAGGCGAAAGCGCTGGGACGCGCTCATACGATGCCTGCCCTGTCGCAATCGCAGTCGACGTCTACTAGCTCTCGTTCTTCTCGGACGGGTCGGGCGCCTTCGAATCGCGGGCATGGTCTCCAAACGTTGCAGGAGATTGAAGAGTAGCTTCTGTTTACGATATAAATCACCCACTGTAGTCTTCTTGTGTATCCCTAGGCTAGTATGACTCTATGCTCTTATGACTATTTGTTTTTGTTATCCGGTCCCGAATCTTCCCTTGATCGCAACTCTCATCTAGAATGTTCAAGCCACCATATCTTCCCTACGATCCTCAGGATAAATCAGGGTGAGCTAGGGTCAGACCACCGTGTTTCGGACTTGAACTTGATCATACTCACATCAAACACCAAAGCTTCTCGTGAGCACCTTCCCCCGCGTACGGACGCTCGCACTCAGCGTTCGATAGCTATGAGACCGTACTCAAACGCTGGCCGGTCATCATCACCAACATCATCGACCACGTTCATCGTCTAATTCACGACATGACGATGGAATCCCGGCAGTTCACACAGTCCTCGAGCGACTCAGACGCGCTCGAACGCGCAAAGGCGCTCGACGCCAAAGTCGAGGAGGGAAAGGAGATCATCTCGAAAGCCAGTCGCTTAAAGTACCGCATGGCGAGAGATCAAGAGCTCGAGTAAGTACGCATTTGTTCATCCACGTTCAACGATCTCTGTTCCGCGTTGTTTGTAGACCGATCCCCGAGGATGGCGATGTCGACGTCGGCGTGTACAACGCGGAATTGGCCGAGTTGGCGAGCACACACCAGAACACCTGGTTCACCGCGCCGTGGCTCTATGCAGAGTGCGTCATTCGGACCTGCGATCCTTTGTCAGCGCGAAGTAATGTCCATTCTGACCTCGTCTTGCCGTTCCTGTTCAGATGCTACTTGTGCGTCCCCATCGCCCTTTTTGCTTTGATAGGCTTGACCAAGAAAGTGTCACAGATACCGTCTCTTTAGATCGTACTTTAACGAGACGCATCACTGGCGCGGCTTTGACCCCTTCTTTGTGCAAAAGGAGGAAATGTTCAAGAACAGCCGCGCCGCGATATACCGTACGTGTCGTGTTTATATAACTTGACACCACTCGGTACTTACGCCCTCTGCGAGAAGAGATCGCGACGACGATGCACGAGCTAGAACAGGAGAAGGACAAACTGAGATCAGATCCAGATAAGCTCCTCGTGCTTTTCCGAGAGATGGTTCAGATGTGTCTTTGGCGAGCATATATCTCCTTGCACAGCTGACCGCTCAGCCTAAACGTATATCACTGTAGGGGAAATGCCACTGTATGGACCTTGGTAGTTTCAACGAGGTTTCACTCATGATCGCCACAGGATCTTTCTCTCTTGACCCACTTGACGCCATCAGACATTGAAAATCTGCAGGCAGTGGGAAGGGATGCTCAGCGAGAAAGGCGAGAGTTTATTCTCAAAGATGATCAAGAAGCAGTCTGGGAACACATCAAGACTCTGGAAGGGTCAGGGAAACGGTGTGACTTTATTCTGGACAATGGTACGTGTAGAATCCAGACTTGAGGGCTGCTTGATTTGCTTACTGCGTTTAGCCGGTTTCGAGGTAGAATTTCTAGCCTTCTCAATGACAACGACACACACGATAACACCCCTGACAGTTGTTTACTGATTTCGTCTTTGCGGATTTTCTGGTGACGTATACCCCTCACGTTTCAAAGGTGGTCTTTCAGTAGGTGGGAATCATGGTGCTGGCGAAAACGCTAACCTGGCCTTAGCCCAAAGCTCTTCCCGTGGTTCGTTTCCGATGTTACTCCTACCGATTTTGAAAGCACCATTACATCCCTTCTCTCGACTACATTCTTTCCGGAGTCATCGCTCACAGACACCAAATCTCCTGCTCATTTAAAACAAATGGTAACACGCTGGCAGTCGTACCTTGAACAAGGCGTCTTTACTTTAAGCACAAATCTAAAAGAGGTGAATGGTCGAAAGGTTGATGAGCAGGCGATCGCCAAATTCTGGACCGAACCATGGCCCTACTGGAACATGAAGGAAAGAGCAAGCCAACTCTGGGAGTGGTTGCATGGCAGCGACCTCGTCATTTTCAAGGTATATATGTTCCATGTAGATTCTGTAGGGCCCTTATGCTCCACGTCTCGCCACCAGGGTGATCTCAAGTGCGTGTGATTTGAATCTAAACCATCACGCGTTCATGTTGTCATTTGGTTATCTGCTAGCTATCGCAAGTACGGTTCAATTGTTTTGGTTGTATAGAGACGATGCTGAATCGAGTGGATCTACTAGACTCACTGGCGATGTCAAATGGCCGGTCTCTACAACCTTTTCAGCGGCACTCGGTAAGGCTCCGAGCGGACGATGGTCATAATGGTATGATCTCAACGGACGTGTTGACAGGCCCGTTGGCAGGCGCTTTCCCCCTGTTGAGCCTTCGCACCAACAAGGCTGATGTCGCGGTTGGCATTGAGCAACATGTCGCAGACGAACTGGGTAGCAAGGATGGAAAATGGAGGGTGAACGGCAAGTAAGTCGTTCTCGTGATTCAGCGTTGTGATCGCGGGTTCAACGGAGCCCGCCAAGGTATGCTCTCGTGAGCTTTGAACCTAGATCGGATTGAGTGGCGTGTTCGGGTTGTGAGGACGGCGACGTTAGAAATTTAGAATCGTGGCGTTTCAGAGAACGGGTTACCGGCCGGGGATAGATCGAATGCGTTTTTTTTACTATTGTTTGGCTGACTGCTGAAGAATCGAAAATGAACGTTGAACGTTCTAAACGGTGCACCCCCTTGTTCTGCAGCACCACCCCGAACCCTAATCGCCTCATCCCCCACTGTCGGTCAAATCTGGCTGAATTGTGCACACTTGTGGTGACCCATCGATGTGAAATGTCTCGAAGACAAACATGGAATATGCTCAGCCCTCAAAAGAACTTTCAAAGGTCCGCCACACGGCTTTAAACATCGCGGCCGTCCGGGAACGTTGGCACAAACGCTCCGAGGCCCTAAAAGCAGACAGATTTGGTACCTATAATTAAGTTGCGCAGTTTCTTTCCTTCTCTTTACCACTTTACATAACTACTAGTAGGGACTATCACCTTCAGGGTTCTCTTTTAGCCACATCAAGTTGTATTCTTTCTAGTTGTCCGGGATTCTCAGGTGCCTCAATGAGGGTAAGCCGTTCCAAATATGCGATGTTCCTACAATATTGCACTGATGGGCAGTCAAGACTTCCAAATTCTGTTCAGCAAGTGCTTAGCAAGCAACCCCAAAGTGCATATCATACTAGCAAGTCTAAGAGCTAGAGCCAAGTAACTATGTAAGGCTGCGCAGCGAGATTCCGGTTCACTTTGTTTTCCCGTTTACTTTGATGGCTTTTAAACGCGATCCATCGCTCTTGTCTTGGTGGGATCCTTTCCTTGCCTACATGTTTCATCCTTTGGCAGGAGACCGCAAGGTCTCGATCTTTGACGTGACATGTGCGGTGAGATTCGGGTTTGATCCTCCCCACTGGACCTCCCGTTTAAATATCTCTTCGTTTGCTCTTCCCTTCAAGGGTCCCCTTTCCCCTTCTTTCTGATATGTATCTTTCCAAAGTGTCTTACCCTGTTGCTCTGCTTGGGCTGTTATCCACCACCGGCGTATTCGCCCAGAATGCGAACACGACGTCTACCGCGTCTAATCACACCACCGTTCTTATCCTTGGTGGTGGCATGACGGGCGTCATTGCTGCTCGAACGCTTCACGAGCAGGGCATCGACGACTTCATCCTCCTCGATGCCAAGATCGATCTGGGCGGTCGCATGATTGGCCATACATTCGGTGCGCCAGGCAGAGAAGTCGTCGTCGAAATGGGTCCCAGTTGGATCCAGGGAACACAACGAGGCAATGGCACTGCGAATCCCATATGGGAATTGGCACTCAAGCACAACCTGACTACGGTCTATAATGATCTGTATGGAAGCATCAGTATGTTTACCATTTTATGGGATGCGTACGGTGTGCTCATGAAATTCCGTGATCAGCTACTTATGACGACAGTGGTTACAACAATTACACTGACGTCTTTAATAACGCGACCAACCATTTTGCTCAGGCCACCGTTCTCGCGGGTACGTTGGTCCTTTGTCTATGTTGAATATCGTTCAATTGTTGTGAATCAGGTCAAAGATTACAAGACCGGGAAGTTGATTTGAGTCTGAGATCGGTGTACGGAATGATGGGTGTTACCCCGAAAACACCACAAGAAGTCGCCAGTGACTACTATCAGATTGATTTCGTAAGCATCGGCTACTGTATCTTGTTGCTCTACGATCGACTGATCCGGTTGCTAGCAATGCAAGTTACTTTGCCTTTTTCGTCATAATTGCTAATTTTGCCTGCCTTGATTATTACCGAGTGCAGATGCTCAGGTATGTTATACCAGCATGTTGCACGCTTAACTGTCTGAGCTGTCCTTAGTCACCAGCAGAAACCTCGTGGCTCGCTTCTGCATGGGTAAGCCGCAGATTATTTAACACATTCCTGGTTCCATCCTCATTTTTGATAGAAATACAACCTCACATACGTTCCTGAAGCTGGAGGATTCTCGAATGTCCATCAGATGTCTATCGACCAGCGAGGATTCTCGTACATCGCGCAGGCTGAAGCAGCGGAATTTCTACAATCACATCAGCTCATCCTGAACCAGACCGTTTACCTTGTCGAGTATGATGACAATGGTGTCGTTGTGTACACAACTGGCGGTTTGACTATCGCTGCTGATTATGTTTTGTGCACGTTCAGCGTGGGTGTCTTGCAGAACACCGACGTCGTCTTCCAGCCGCCCTTCCCTGATTGGAAAGTCGATGCTATCTACAGTATTGACATGGTGAGTACCACTTTTGGATTTTGGATTGGTACTTACCGTGTCCTAGGCGACGTACATAAAGATATACCTTCAATTCAACGAAACTTTCTGGTTCGAAACAGAGGTGAGTAGTATCCAATGGGCCATAACGACGTCTCTGGAATACATTACATTAGATGGGATTGTATGCTGCTCAGCAAAGAGGCAGGTACACCGTTTGGCAGAGCCTGGATCATGTCGGATTCTTCCCGGGTTCTGGAATCATTCTTACCACGGTAGTCGTAAGTGAATTTCGAGTTGCAATTTCGGGTTGCTCTCATGGTCTTCTAGGGAGATCAGTCTCTCTATGTCGAGCAGCTCACGACTGACCAAGTCCAGATGGAAGTCATGGAGGCTCTCCGGACGATGTTTCCCAATACCACTGTACCCGAGCCCATCGCTATTCATGTATCGACTTGGAGTGCAGACACGCTGTACCGTGGCTCGTACTCGAACTGGGGGCCATCCTATGTCCCTGGACATTCGAAAAACTTGAAGGCAACACTCAACAATCGGCTTTGGTTTGCTGGTGAAGCTACCAGCGTGAAATACTTTGGTGCGTCGTGTGGTGGAAAAACCGTCCCAAAATATACGTTGATGCGCATTTCGCATCAGGTTTGTTACAGGGTGCGTACTTTGAGGGTCAAACCACTGGTTATGCCCTTGGTGGATGTATTCGAGGCAACAGTGGCAGTTGTAACGCATTCCCTCACATTGCGATTCCGAAGAATGCTTAGCCGTATCCGACCAGTTTGACTGTTCCTATAAGCTCTTCCTGATTGTAGATTTCAGTCATTATCATCTAACCGAAAGGGTCCGGATGCTCGTCTCAGACAGTATCTATTTATACAAAGATGTCGATGAATCCTTGTTGGGACTGACAATAAGTTCAATGGAATACACATTATTCGTATCATTTACAATTTCCATGGTACACTCAATGGGAGCAGATTAGTATACAAATGCCCAAAACAAAGCGAGCGATGACCTTTTCTGTTGTGCCAAAGGTGCTCCCTCATGACCACTCGCTAGTCCTTGAGATGAAACAAATCGTACAGTTTCTCCCAAATCATTGCGCGCACTGCCGGAATCTTGGCCTTTAATCGCGATATGCAGGTGAGGCAGCGGTTCTCATCATTTTCGAGCCCAATGGACTCGCTTTTGAGCAGTGCGAGAGGATCTGCGGATTGTGAACACCTATCATAAATTGCTTTCCATAGCCCCTCTCCGATTCTACAGTGTCTGTTAACTGTGTCCCCGCCCCTTGGTATTGTTCTCGTGTGGACGAGTTCATCCGCATTGATGCATCCGCGCAGTATTTCTGCAAATTCTGCCTTTCCGAGGAGAAGGCAGCGGAAATCCTGCGCAGAAAGTAGTCCCCACTTTGCGGTACGTTGTGTACGATCGAGGGTGCGTATAGGTGGGTCCGCGTGAGTCTCGTCCCAATCGTTGAGAATCGAAAGACGCGAAAGATGATAAAATGCGGCAGGCAAAATGCTGGGGATGTCAAATTGATGGGCAAGTTTAATGGTAGCGGCTGGCTCGGGTAAGTAGTCGTCGATGCGTGCTACGCGGGGATCGTCCGCCATGGACTCGATCTCTCTCTCGAGTCTGTCCCAATCATCCAGCGTCTGAGGCCAGTCGGATTCGAGGTGTCCTTGGATCTGCTCACGTATGCGATCTATCCCATATTTCCTCGACATCTCCAGGAGTGGAGTGACGAGCTCGGGATAATGGGGGCTGCGAGGCGCCAATGGCAAGGTACTGAGGGACACCTGATCAATGATCATCACCATCCGGTGTGACAGAATACATCACCTCTGGTAATACAGAATTTTGAGGAGAGATTCAAGGTGATTGGCATCATCCGACATATGAACGAGAGGGGCTCCGTTATGAAAGCTGTCAACCTTGGTTTTGCTTGCATCATCGAATTGGCTGCAGACGTCAAACATATCCATAAAAATTGGGGAGTGACTGGACAGAACCGATTTGTGGACACGAAAAAGCCATCCAGGGTTATCTGGCCGAAGAGCCAAGAGGACGATGTTCCCGTCCATAAAATAGAGAGATTTGTGTCTCTCCATCAACCGATTGCTGTCGTCAGTCATGGACGTTGGAGGCAAAATTGGTGACCCTGTAATAAGGGGTTCTCTGGGCGACAACACTGGAACAGGAGGCAAGTGTAAGTGGAATGACGACAAGTTAAGGTCCGGATGAGTTGCCAGGGACGCCAGTCCTTGGGATGTCGGCGTCGTTCTTTACTAGCAGTTTCGGTTTGAGGGCGAGCAGAGAAGAGGTAGTAGATGCCAAGTGAATGACAACAGACAAGCCGGCTCGGCTGCTGGCGCCTCGGTATAGCAAACACATCTTACACAACATAGTGAAACAACGTCGGATATATAGCCCGGGTTTGTTGACCTTCTGGTAGGTTGTACCGTCAAACATTCTGGACTACTGAAGAAAAGGACCTCAATTTCTGTCCGCATATGGCTTGCAGATGCTTGGCGTCAATACTAACTTGTAACATCCATGGTCAAGTCCTCTTGGCTTAGGTGGTAGCGTGTAGTTCCTCGGAATTGCTCAGACCCAGGCCACGGCGGCCCGGAGACGTGGTAGTCGCTCTCACGACCATCACGACTCACGCGACCAGCAACTTGAAGATGAGAAATGATCGCAAAACCAGGCAAAGGTTCTCAAAGAGACATTCTCAACTGTTAATGTGACCTCAGGCTGTGCGCTGAGATTCGGGATTGACTTCCTCTTCCCACTTGATCTCCACCTCTTTAAATATCTATTCGTGCTCTTTCTCTTCAAGGATCTTTTCTAACATGTTTCTCTCCAAAGTGTCGTACCGTGTTTCTCTGCTTGGGCTGTTATCCGCCACCGGTGTATTCGCCCAGAATGTGAACACGACGTCTACTGTGTCCAATCACACCACCGTCCTTATCCTTGGTAGTGGCATGACGGGCATCATTGCTGCTCGAACGCTTCACGAGCAGGGCATCGATGACTTCATCCTTCTCGATGCCAGGACCGAACTGGGTGGTCGTATGATTCACGAGACGTTCGGTGTACCAGAGAGACAAGTCGTTGTCGAGATGGGTCCCAATTGGGTCCAGGGAACGCAGCAAGGCAACGGTCCCGCAAATCCCATCTGGGAATTAGCACTCAAACACAATCTCACCACCGCCTTCAATGACATGTACGGAAGTGTTAGTGTGTATTATTTCATCTTGTGTGACATGTATTGGATGCTCATGAATCTCAGCTACTTATGACGACAGTGGCTACAATAACTACACCGATGTGTTTAATAACGCAGTTAATAACTTTGCCCAGGCCACTGTTGTCGCAGGTATATCAAAGCTCTTTCTCGGTATCGAATGCCATCTGATCTTCATGAACTAGGGCAACAATTACTAAACGGCAATGTTGACTTGAGTTTGAGATCGGCGTACGGTCTAATGGGTATCAGCCCAAAAACACCACAAGAAGTTGCCAGCGACTACTATCAGATTGACTTTGTAAGTATCTGCTACTTGGTACGTTGACATTGGCTAATTCAATGTCAGGAATGCAAGTAACATTCGAGTTTCCACCTTCGTGATTGCTGATTCCAATCAATTCTTCCGACTTACAGATGCTCAGGTACACCCGTTTGCTGTAGAGCGTGAGCCACTGTTTGAACCGTCTTTAGTCACCCTCACAAACATCATGGCTCGCTTCCGCATGGGTAAGCCCTTGGTTTGCACATTCCCGGTCCCATTCTTACTTCAATAGAACAATAACTTCACATTCGCCCCGGGATATGGAGGATTCTCGGATGTCAACCAGATGTGTATCGACCAGCGAGGCTATGCGTACATTGCTCAAGCAGAAGCAGCGGAATTTCTACAATCACAACAGCTGATCCTCAATCAGACTGTCGATCTCATCGAGTATGACGACGACAGCGTCACAGTGCATACGACTGGTGGCCTAACAATCACTGCTGACCATGTCTTATGCACGTTCAGCATCGGTGTCTTGCAACATGCTGATATTGCCTTCCAACCTCCCTTACCTGACTGGAAAGTTGAGGCGATCAATAGTGTTGAAATGGTTAGTCTGCGTTTGAATTCAGATTTGGATACTTACAGTGTCTAGGCTACATACACGAAGATCTTCCTTCAATTCAATGAGACCTTCTGGTTCCCAACCGAGGTAAGCATCCACTAAGCCATGATAACATCTCTAAAACATGCTGTACTAGATGGGGTTATATGCAGCAAAGCAAAGAGGAAGATATCCCGTTTGGCAAAGCTTGGATCACATTGGATTCTTCCCAGATTCTGGCATTATTTTTGTCACAGTGACTGTAAGTGAAATCTGAGCCACGATGATTGTTTTTATGCTCTTTTAGGGAGATTGGTCTCTCTATGTCGAACAACTCACCATTGACCAAGTCCAGACGGAAGTCATAGAGGTTCTCCAGGCGATGTACCCCGATATCACTGTACCCGAGCCGGTTGCTGTTCTTATGCCGATTTGGGCTTCAAATCCACTGTTCTATGGCTCTTACTCGAACTACGCGCCATCTTATGTACCAGCACAATCGGAAAACTTGAAAGGGACAGTCAACAATCGCCTTTGGTTTGCTGGGGAGGCTACCAGCGTCAAGTACTATGGTGCGTCATTTGTGTGGGTCCGTCCCGAAATATCTATTGACTCGGTTTTTTGTTTCAGGTTTCTTACAAGGGGCCTACTTTGAGGGTCAAAGCACCGGTTATGCCCTTGCAGGATGTGTTCATGGCAACATTAGTAGTTGTGATGCATTTCCTCACACGACAATTCCGAAGAATGCTCAGCCGTACCAGAGCTTTTTGACTTCACCTTTAACCACAAACTTGCCTTATTGAATTACGACTGTAAATCTTCGATGAAAGATTCTTTATTCGTTCGTTACTCCTTGGAATTCAGGCTGTGCTCGTATGGATGAATATATGGACCAAATGAAGCCACTAGCAACTCCGAGTCTTACGTGGCGTAGTGCAAATTCTAATAACCCCTTCCTCACGCCACGATGGCAGATACGTAAGCAATTTTGACTGGCGACTCTGATCTCCTTACTCAACAATATTAATTAGAGGTTAGCCACTGGTTCCAGGGTATGAATGAATCAGTCACCTCCTTCATAATGAAGCTTCGGATAGCAACTTCAAGTTTACACGCGGTCATTGACGTCGCACAAGTTGGGCCCTGCGCAAGAGTCCGATCAAAACAAGTTGCGATAACTGTCACTGTGAAACCTCGCCGAATTTAGGAACAGACCGTTCGAGAAGCTTCGAGTTATTCAGACGTTGCCA
This sequence comes from Hemileccinum rubropunctum, assembly GCA_038089535.1. Classification (NCBI taxonomy): domain Eukaryota; kingdom Fungi; phylum Basidiomycota; class Agaricomycetes; order Boletales; family Boletaceae; genus Hemileccinum; species Hemileccinum rubropunctum. Next base: position 92,938 of record JBBPLC010000036.1, on the reverse strand, counting down.
GCCGGCAAAGGCTTGCAACTTTCGAATGATTGAGAATGCGTCACTCTTTCCGAGCCTGATCTCGTTGACATTCATCGGAACCAGGTACTAGCCTACTAATACGTTCGACAATCCGAAACCGTGAATCGCAAACGGTCAGTCTTGTTCGATCAATGGTTATCAAGTTGACGACAAGCCACTTATCAACCGTCATGGAACCATATGCAGGTATACATATCATGGTAACCAATGTGTCAACTGATGCACGTTGTATCCCCTCCTCCATTCCCTCCCGATCGGCCAGTTGGCCACACCTTTTTTCACCTTCACGGCTGGATCCGTGCCTTTTCTTTTCTTCTGTCGATTCCTCGTCATACGGCGAGTTAGAATATGTGGTTACCCACTTCCGCCACCAGGGTATTGAATACATGGGTAAGTCCGTTAATCAAAGAATTCGTGGCTGTTATCCGAATTCATCCGTTTCTTTTGACACAGTGGGCACGAGCAACACGGTCGCGAATAACGATAGCCTTCCTCTTATTTGTGCTAGCAAACTATGCCGCTCAGACAACTCTACACGCCATGCTTTTATCGGACTATGAACGAGATCACAAGCTTGTGACAAGTGCCATTGACGCCGCTGGTGTCCAGAGAGGCTTTGCCATCTTCCGGAACGGTGTTATAGAAGTCTGTTATGGGGTCCCACACGCACGCGGTACAACGTGTCATACCGTGTACGATCAGTTGGTGAACACCGCACGTGCCAACGCTCCGAGTGTGCAGTGTGCAGAGGGATTGATTTGGTTAGAAAATTAGTGCGTGCCAGAATTGGTTGTGCCACTTCTCGAAAGTTGACCCAACACTTGACAGCCTTCGTACCACCAAAATCGAGGTGATCGTTATTCTCATTTTTCAGGGTTGGCTTGTTGTGAACTCTCTCGTTGCTGTAGGGTATTCATCCCTGATTCATATATCCATACTCACAGTTACTTGTTAGCTTCTGGATGAATCTGTTCCACATCTGTATGTACCTTCATCGTAACTTGTGAGTATTTCTAATGATCGCTCTAGCATCGTCGTACTGGCTGCTCAAGTGGTGAACACCGGCTGGACTTCCTATCGCCTCACTGATGATACCTCAACAAAACGTATCTATGATGAGATAATCATCAATAGAATCTGCGGGCATTTTGATATCCTGGGACGATCATGGGAACATAGTGATTATTATGTGGTCGGTCAGGTTTTCTAGTTATGATGATGAATTCCTCACATGGCCCATTGAATTTCATCCATATTGTCAGGCTTTGGGCTTTAGCATTGCAGCTCTTTTAGGAATGTCGTTTTTCATCTTTAAGTTGGCTAAGGTGTGTGAAAACCCATTTATTTATTTCGTGTGGTTGAGCATGACGGTTGTAGTTATATTCGATGGGAACTCTTTCCAGTGTTGGCTCGTCTCCCGTTATAAACCGGTTGTTAAAGGTGCGTTCAACCTGGGCTTATTGACCGTGCTTTGTTACAACATCCCAAAACAACAGTGGAGGCTCTGGATGCGGGTGTTTATCCTATTCTCGGTTTTCTTCATCTTAACATCTGCCGTGGTTTGGTTTAACGAACGCGGAAGCGACATGATTGCTGCATACTCCACAAATACCTTGCACGATGTAGGGTTTTATTCTGTGGTTGTGGTAAGTGTTGAGTACACCTCAGGATCCATCTCAATTAAAATTAGAATTTAGATCCTCTGGCCGTGGATGACGCTGGTTAGTTTGCATGACTTCTTGCTCAAGTGCTGAGACGAATCGGGCGAATCTCTTAGGGCACATACTCCATCACTCTGGAGAAACGCTTTCTATTCCTTATATACGCCTTCTTGAGCATCTGTCTGCTGCTTATATCTGGTCTTTGGTTTGGAAGCGCTGTCTTTCGGTACGAATATGAGGCATGGTACTTCTTCACTTGTGTGGTGACCCTGGCGGACGTTTTGCTCGTTCTCACCTGCATCGTTTCTGTTGTTTGCAGAGTCAATTTTGGCAAAGGGCTTGCACAATTCTGTGAGCGAAAGCGTTTGCTATCCATGACACTACACGGATTAACTCACCGACCGCAACGATTTCAGTGGATGTCGAACGAGCACTTCGAGCTTCCGGTTTCGCACAGGATACATTCCTGTGTGATCCGAGTAGACCTAGCAATGGTGAACCAGAACCATCGTTCATCTCCAACTATCCCGACTCACCACTGTCCTCTCCCGTCATTGATATTACCCACCCCAATCCCAATCCCGTTCCCAATCCCGTTCCTTATCCCGTTCCTCCCTCGAAGACGTCGAAACTTGCCTCCAAATCTGTATACTCCTTCGGGTCAGCTGCCGGTGTGTACACGGCATGGTTGATCTCTCAAGCCAGCGGAGATCAAGAAAAAGGCCGACTGCAGATAGCAAACTTGAAAGGAGATAGACTGGGTAGCACAGTGACGATTTCTAGGGAGAGTATGAGACCTCACAGTGTCCACTCTTCCTCTGATGATGAGAGTGACAGCGGGGACGAGGACAACAAGAGAAAACCCTCAAAGATATCCAAACTCCCATAGACTTATTCTACAGCCATACTTTTTTCGTTCGTTTGATTGACGAGTAACATGCACACTAGTTAAAGCGATCAGGTTAATTCAGTCGCTTTTTTGTAACGTATAACACCGTTGGCACTGTCCTTACTGTTATCATGATGGGGATCTTGTATGTGTGTAAATGTATGTCCCATCATTCAAATTTTCTTGTGTTTGCCTGTGATCTCGCGGAGCGGTATAGTACTCATAGGACTTGCACAGGAATTGACAACGTGACTCAGATAATTTCAATACTAGTACGTCCGACAAGCTTCAATTTTCAAGCACGTGTCCCTGAGAATTCGCTCTATCCAATCATGATGACGGTCCAAAGCCGCGACGAGGTGCTCAGTGGCAATCCGTCGATAGACAGTCTGGAGTCACCGGGCCAGACTAGGGAAACAAGGCAAATCCTGTGGATGGATTGTTGTCCATCGATTGTGGGTGCACTGTAGGCGATATAAAAGCAGCGCATCACTGGTCAAGGTCGAACAATAGCATGCCCCTCAAATCTCTCGCAGATCGCTTCGACGACGCCGGTCATCCAAAGTTCGATAGGGCAGTAGAGAAGGCCGTCGAAGACGATTTGGGTGTTGTCTCTGACCCAAGTTCAAACCTTCAATATGTCATCCTCCTCCGGGAATGCCATCATTAAACAGTTTAACGGTGGCTTGGATAACGAGCACACTGGTCTAGAAGCGCCAAAAAAACTGCTGAAGACAAGGAGTTACCGAATATTCTCGCTTCTTCTTGGAAGCGCAAATCCTACTCCGAGATTCGAAACCCCGGTGCGCGTCCACCACCCGTACTTTGAAGTTGTGGTCGCGTATGAACGAGTCGCGACTTGTTGGACATTCCGCCAGCCATTCTCAAAGCAGCGGAACCACTACCACCTACACCTATAGCAGTAACTGGTACTAGTCCAGGTTAATACTTCGTGCCACCCGCCATCCACTTGCAAAATCACGGACTGACGAGTCTTTTGCTAGATCTACGTCAAAATTTGTCAGGGTCATTTGAGGCGACGTACCACGGCGCAGCTGTTGACGGCTTCTACGAATATCTGGCACGCGACGAAAAACTATTCGAGACCGTGGACAATCCCTGGTACCATGCCAAGTTCTGTTCCATCGTCCAGAGTTCAGACACTGGAAAATCAAGAATGTTAACTGAGGTAAATCAATCCCTCGTTTTCGCATCCATCTAGTGACCGAGCCAATCTCAGCTGAAGAAGGATGTCATAGCAATCTACATGAACTTGCGCGGGGAGAACGACAATTTAGATTTCCCTCCGCGTGATCCGATCCCATCACGAATCTTGACCCAGTTCCCACCTACTGAGGCAGGGTACCGGACCGTCTGCTACACATCCTTCACCGCCGTTTTCGAAACTCTCGATTCCAGTCGTGTTGGATTTAATAAGGTCGTTCAGATCCATCACCGATCAACATTTCAACCTTGATCTATTCTGCGAGACTCATTATGACATCTATGATCCCCAGCGTATGTAATATGCGGTAGCTGCACTCAGATTCGGACATTGAGGTGAGCGACGTTCGGCGCCCATTGTTTGGCACGACCGCGACAGAAACCTACGCACGATGAAGTGAATACTGATGTGGTCAGTCGTGCCGGTGGCGCCTTCATCGAAACAACTTCGGTCGAAAACTAATGATTCGTTAATAGAGCGTGAGCGTTGGTGCTGGCAAATTTTCATCGATCTTGAATGCCCCGGGCAGAGTGGTGGATGGTGTGACTGACCTCAGAGCAAATTGTAGATGTGTTCACCACTCCATGTGGGCCTTCGTCACCGCGTTCTCCGACACCCTTCGCCCGTCAAACCCCTGCCTGTCCATACCCCGGAAGGACCTACTCCATTTGTGAAATCAAAGCAGTCAAACGGCATCAATACCACGTCTCGGATCATCGTCGAACCACACAAAAAGGATTGTTGATTTCCTCTTGGGTCAAAAATTTGGTGGGTTTCGATGGACCACGACATCAGACGCGGGAAGAAGGATTTGGAACAGCTGCCGTATGTTACATGCTCAATTTTTCTTCAATCTTGATTTCACATATAGCATCGAGCAATGGACGTTGTCCTACTGGGAGCGAACAAGCGCTGTTCAATGCTGTCACAACCAACATTTGATCGACAAGGTTATCCCAATATACTTCCCGAGACCGTGGCGGTCGAGCTGGCGTATCACACATTCTTATTTCGGACACGGCTCGAATCAGTTTTCAGGAGCTTGGTCCGAAAGACATCCGTCGTGACCATTTCAGTATTGCTCCTGGCTATCGTGGTCTTCCATACATCGCGATATTGGTAGACCTTGGTGTGGTTGATACGCCACGCTAGACCCATCTTTGGAGGATAAGGATACGTGCCTGCGTATCTATGCATCCGGCCTTGATGCAATGACGTATCCATTTCTTAGTGGCCAGGACAAGATCACAGAAATTCCAAGGACTTGTACAAACGACAGTCTGCTCCTTCCAGTAGTGGCCGCTTGCAGGACTTCCAGGATCAAGTGCGATTCGGAGCGTCCAGCGAGGCATGCTACATGAACTTGAAGAAACGCAAGCGATAGAAGTTCGGAACCAGCCGCAAGAGCCTGGCCCATCAGAGAAATAAAAAGTTGGTACATAAGCAGTTCGCGACTTTTTCGTGGGACCCTTGATTGCTTTTTTGATCAGCGCTAATTGGAGGCCTACGAAAGTGCACCAAGCGATAATGTCATAAAGTGCCCCTCCAGATGAGCGGTGTGTATGTTGAGTGTACTTGTATGATTCGAGTAGAAGACTGTACTATGTATGTATATATATGTTCATTCAACTTGTGAGTATCCGGTGGTCCGTGGCCACGATGTCCCGACCGCCAACTGAGTCGAGTCACTACCATTTATTGCTGCGCGCAGTCTACATTGATTGGCAGGATAACGCGAAGGAGGTCATTCATACATGGCATTACTCAGTTCTCCTGCGTGCCAGTGCGTGCCACGGGTGCTCAAGTCGCTACGGGACCGCGCTCAACTGGCAACGATCCGTCATTTGTCCTCTTCTCCACACTCAACAGAGGTCAAAGCATCCTCCGAAACACAAGATGTAAAGGTAATGGACACGCTACTCAAGGCGGTCCGTAAGTCTTTTGCTACAGTATCAGAATCCATGTTGTGCTGACGGGTACCTACTGGCAGGAGCGAGGTCGAATCCAGCTTACCGCAAGTATGCATTGCATCCCGCTCGCGTCATCTCGAACTAAATATCCTGTAGCGTCCTTCCACTGAGAAAGAACATGCTTTGGTCGGAGACCCTCTTGAATTCATCTACTCTCCTGGAACCCATCGACTATGCATCCCCAATTCCATCCCAAGAGTCACTACCTCCACGCAACATGCATGACACATATACTCAGATTGTACTTCCCTTCAAATCATCCCCCGAACTCTTCGAGCAATACACTAATGCATATGGTGGTCTTCGTATTGGTATGCTGATGGAGCATTTGGACTCTTTAGCTGGTTCGATATCATACAAACATATGCTCGGACCCGACGTGGAGACTCTGGGTCGCATCTCCGAGCGAGGTTTTTACGTCGTGACAGCTTCGGTGGATAGGTATGTATCTTCCCGTCCGCACTCACAGACTAATGATGGCATATGCATAGATTAGACATGCTGGCATCGCTCTACCCTGTGCGCGATATTCGATTGAGTGGGCAGGTCGTTTATACAGGCAACAGCTCGATGGGAGTTGCCGTTAAGATGGAGGCAATTGATTCGGACGGCGAAGAAGAAACTTTAATGCTTGGTATGCAGTCCCCGTGGTGTTATTAATCATTACAGCGACACAACTGATTATTGCCTATTCATTTAGGTCGCTTTTCAATGGTTTGTAGAGACGCTCGCACGCATAAAGCACACCCAGTCAACCCTTTGATCATCAGAGCCGCAGATGAACAAGCACTTTATTCCATGGGAAAGGGTTGGTAGCAATGCTTCCTTGTTCGATGCCACCACCGTACTAACTGGATCTATGTAAGACGCACAGAACCGAAGAAAATCTCAGGTACTTCAATCACTTTCACGCGTTCCCCCGAGTTCAGAAGAAGCTGCGGAACTCCATCAGACCTTTTTGATGTACAGGCAAGAAGACCCCTCCAGTTTGCAAAATGATAAAGTGTGGATGGGAGATACTAAACTTGAGAAAACCATGCTCATGTTCCCACAAGAGCGCAAGTGGGTTGTATTATACTAATTCTGCCATGATGGCTAGCTGAAGTTCCTCAAGTGTCCATCAGAAGGTATTTGGAGGTAGGCTTTTTCTTTTTTCTTTGTGCAACAATTTTGATACCGTCGAATTAAGGATACCTGATGCGTCTTGCTTACGAGGTAAATCACCTCGATACCTCCATGGCTTCTTGACTTATGTGGTTGTAGTTGGGATTCGCGAACTCTTGCCTCTTCACCAAGTCGCACGTGTCATTCCGCTCGTTAAACAACATATATTTCCGAAAGCCAGTGAATATCGGCTCGATTCTTCGCCTGGAGTCTCAGATCTTGAATACCAGTCGCCTTGGTGAACTACCTGCTGCGGTTGTGAGTTCTTGTTTGCAGTATATTAGGATTCCCTAATACCGTATCATGCAAATGCAGCACGTTCGAGTCCAAGCAGATGTTGTCGATGTAAAAACGGGTGACAAAGAGACCACAAACGACTTTAGGTTCACCTTTGCCAGGGACGATGGATGCCATGAAATACCGAGGGTTATTCCAAAGACTTATCAAGGTATGAATGCCCTTGTTCAGATTTGAACTATCGGGTGACCTCTTTTCGAAACATGCAGAAGCGATGTTTTGGTTGGAGGGTAAGAGGGCACTCGAGATGGGCGGACAGATTCGAGGAAGACGGTGTCTAGAACAGTGAGGTCTTGATGCTACGGTAGCACATCGCGTCACAATGTTTGACTTAGTATATGAGCGAGAGCTTGTGGGGCCCGGAGTCGTTACCTGAATATCTTCTAGTTCAAAGTATTGCACCGAATACTACACATCATGATTCTCTCCCTTACAAGTGACCGTCATGACTCGGCCCCTGTCGTCTGACTGCCACCTCCAGTACATTCGAATCAATCCGACCCTTCAGCACTGTGAATGAGGTATGTACCTGCAAAACTTACTGGCAGGCTGGCGTCAGTGTCTAGTAAGCAACCCAAAACGTGCCAGATTCACTGCCCTCGGCTATGTTGCAGTGGATTCCCAGCGCTAATTTCCTTGACGAATGTTACTCACGCTCCCCGAGTAAAATTGGCCTAGTCGAATCGCCAATGCACTGGTACATAGCAAATTGAAAAGATCTGTAAGCTGACACCACCAACACGCGCGCGCACACGATGCCATTACGATTCGTTCGTTCTAAGGTTTCGAGGATTGGTCCCCTTCAGCTCGCCATCTCCACGACAGCCTTGGCCAAGGACCTACTCTCGACCCTTCAATTCCCGCCTGCGATAGCGGCTGTTTCTATCGTTCTTCTTATGTTGGAAACTGTTCAGGTTAGTATGACTTTAAACCTTCTCGACTACGCGTGGTGCGACCGTATCTCGTGCAGGATATACAGACGAATAAAGTCGGTTGTATTGCCCTCGCCCGGCGAGCGGCACAGATACTGGTTGACATGGACCATCAGATGCGGGGTAGATGGGACTCCGCACCTCGACGTCTGGTGCAAAACTTGCAGAAATTCGAAGGGTAGGTGATGACTCCTTCTGTTTGATTTGTAAGACAGCTGCTGAGATATGGTGGAATGTCACCCATATACGACATTAGGACCTTAAATCTCATTCACGATTTTATGAGGAGGCTTGCCGACTCGAAATGGACCGACCGTCTTCTCCGAAAGAATTCGATCGAGGATGCACTCGCCGAGTATACCAGGTTGATGGACGAAGCTGCACAATCTTTTCAGGTTGGTCTAATTTTGTCATGGACTGAGTGATTTTGTGTCGCTTATTTTCACGGCGCAGCTTGCTACGCTGATCGACCTACATTATACTGTTGGTACGATCTCACGAAGGAACACAGAGAATGCTGAGATGCAAGCGGCAGCCCAACCATGCGTCGAAGATCCGCCACCTTACAAGAAAGAGAAGACGCAGGATTGGAGCATACAAGGACATGAGATTGCAGAATCGAGTCTAACTACCATCGTCGACGTACCTGAGCTCACCAAGTCACCGACGGAGCTGTCCTTTTCTTCTCCATCAGAAGAACTAATTACCGAAATTGCCACAGATGGCGTCCGAGACTCTTTGAACGATCACTTTTTGCCTGAAGAGTTGTCATGTCCGACGTTGGATAACAATCATGGGGTATCATCCAAAGGTCTTTATGCATAATCGCATCTCACATATTTGTCTAGTTCCGGCGATACCATCAGTCCGAAATTATGCTACGCGGTCGATCGTGCCTCAAAGAAGACTGGTGGACGGGAGGAATGGAGGTGCAAGTACAAGGACAACCTGCTCTCATCAAGCGATACGATGATCCAAAGGCGAAGGCACACAGAGTAAATTAATCATTCTTCGCTCAAGTATGTACCGTGCTAATATACTCTTCAGCAATGGCTAAGAGACGTCAAAATGCTTCAAAACTTGTAGTGAGTTTCTAGGCATCATTGGTGTTTTTGCGGATGACGACGTGTAGCCGAATGCAGCCACCCAAATTTGCCTCAGATGTTGGGTTTTTCAGATGATGAAACTCCAACGCCATTCATACTATTATCGAATGGTGAGCGTACTCCGAAATCAGCATGTTCAGCAAAGCACCGAGCCAAGTTTAGTGAAGACACAGACCCCTGAGGCAATGGTACGAGAGATGCTCCGAACGGCGAGCCTCGCAACGTGCATGGAGCTTATGCTTCGGTTTGTATGCATGATCTTTTATTGTGTCAACCCATTACTCACCCCTTGTGCAAGTACCGTGGTCTTGCCGTGAGGCTTTTTGCACCACCTTTCTGTTTTGCCCATTTTACTGAGGAGAATCGTTAGGACACGGCCCTGTACGTCCAGAAACAGCTGAACCTCACGGACAGCCAGGTGCAAGACTTTTTCGAGGTATGTCAACATTGTTCTTGGCTCCGGTCACCCTGTGAAACTCGAGTTTTTCAGGCTGCAGGATTCCGCGTAGATTCCCAAAAGACACTTGTCGTAGGCTTGCCCCCACCACGAGAAGGGAAGTGGTATACGGCGCGAAATTATGGTTTAGCGCACACGCTACTCAATGCATGTCTGCGGGTACGCTTTCGCGTCACCCTCATAGTTGCACTCTGACCTTTTTCCAGATGTTACCAAACGGGGGTAGAGCCACTTATTCGTACGATGAATGCGATGAAGAGGGTTGGTTGTGATTGTGGTTATCCCATTTGTCACTGACATGAAATAGTTACGGAGGAAATGCAAAAGAAGATCAATCATCTCGTGACTCTCGCGCGATCCCTCTTGCCTAGTGGTAGCGAACCACCACAACTGCCATCGAAACTGGAAAAGCTTATTGAAGACAACGATTTTGACACGCCTTCGTTGACGCTGCGTCAAGTTCGCGATTTGACGTTCCACGCGGGTGCTCACGAGCATTCTTGGTACGAGCGTAACGTGCCTGCTTGCAAGTTCTCCGTAGGTGACTTGGGGTACGTTCCTCGTGGAGAAGATTGGAACTCCTTTGTTTCCTTGGGGCATATCTTTGAGCGTGATGCAGACGCACTCAAGGTGTCTTTCAAGGCAAACGGAGAATGTTGGTGCTGGGAAAACGTACCAATTCGGCGGCAGCCATTACAAGCATTTGAAATGCCAATGAATATATCAGGGTGCGTTCTTCACGGCCAGTGTCTCGAAGTGCGTTGACGTGAGATTTAGGTGGCCTGTCGCTATACCCCCATATAAACAAATTGATGTCGTCGTCGTTCACGAGGCATTTGCTGCCTGTGTCCAAGACGCTTGGCAGTATCTACTTAAGAATGCGAGAAGGATTGCCCAAGATGCAGGAATCAAACCGGAAGATGTTGTTCTTGGTGGGTCCTCATCGCACCGCCCTACCAGTGAATGGTTTGCTAACACGTTTTAGTAACACATGCGGGGACGCATCAAGATTTCTACATTAGAGACTTCCGACCTCTGCCATTTGGGATGAACCAAAACATGAAGCCAACAGACCCCCGGTTCGCTGCCAATTCGTTGAACCGTCAGACAATGCACGGATTCAATCAGCCCCCTGGGTTTGGCTTTCCTGGCCACCCACAGTTTAACCAACCTGTGATGCCATCGATCATCTATCTTTTTACAGCGCCCTCACCATCGCACGAACCATATTGGTCGTCTTCTCCCATGTGCGCCATGCCAGGAAGTGAACGGCCTCCGCTTGACCGACACCTTACGTATAAAATCGGATAGTAAGTGCCGTGTTACTTACCCGCCACAGATCCCGTGTGCTGACTCGTCGCGTAACCGACGTACCAGTAAAACGGGGTTTTTAAACTATGTGCAGCTACATGCGGAGGACTTTGAGAATCAGTGATGCTGAGCCGTGACACCGGTTCCGAAAGTAAAATAGAAGAATTGATCCCGATGGGGCTCAGAAAAAAAATAGGGTGTGCATGAGAAGTGATGCCCGCCGCCGACGTCGGCTCGGCTCTAGACTCGAGTATGCCAAGCGGACGGGGACACGTGCCGAACGCGAGACCCGGGCATCGAGTTCGATTTCCGATCTGACATACGGAGGATCGAGGGGCGAGGATCCGCCAGAAGATGGCCGAGTCGGACTCGAGCCTAGATTCGGCACGGGTTCAGCGGGTTTGCTTGTATTACCGATCATATCTTCGCGACGGCGACTTTGTGCGCCATAAAATTTTCACGCTAAGTGACACTGAGCAACTGGCCATGTGGCCTCAATTATCGGGATCTGCGAGAAAAGTCGCCGATCTGATCTACAGTTCGTTGCCGTTGTCCTTGGCGTCTCCCTTGGCTTCAAATGCGTCGATGGGAAGGATGTCACCGCGGTCCGGAGCTGTGTCCTCCGCCAGAATGAGCTTCTCTACAAACGTTTCCCGTGCGGGGAATAGAACGGAAGTGATGTAGTAAACCGTAGACGCCACCACAAACTTGTGGGTTATGGTAAGTTGGGTGCACAGTTCATGATGGGTACTGGGAACTTACTCCATATATCCAGGCAATGTCAAAGAGATGCGTCGCATAGCCCACGTTGACAGCTGGGTTGATGGCATTGATAAGCCCGGGAAAGGTAGGTCCAACAGTCACAAGAATGGCAAGAACAGCTCGCCAGTTCTTTGGGATAGTCAGACATTGACGCAGAAAAAGAAATTCTGATGTAACCTACGATTCCTTTGATATAGCGGTATCGGCCGTTTGGGTCGTACATGGCAGGAACATCAACCTTTCCTCTATGAACCAGCCAAAACTGCAAGACAGGATAATCAGGTGAATGGCGATGTATTGTGAATAGAAGCGCACATCTGTAACCATGATCCCTGCGAATGGCCCCAAGAAAATAGTATACCCACTCATGAAGTTTAAGAAACCTTGCGCACTGGTGAATAGTGGGTCTGTGTCTGTGTCGCATGAAAAATTTGCGCATTGCGTACTTGGCTAGTATCTCCCAAGGAACAAATGCCCAGCCACCGATGAAAGCACAAATAATCTGACCACGTCTGATGTTGATGTACTGTTCATCCTGTCAGCAATCTCACGATTGTTCGTTTCGCGTATAAACATCACCCTTGGAAACAATACTGTCATGTCATTCCCAGCACCAAAAGTATTCGCGCTAATGTTCGATCCAATGGTCGCAAGGCAGAAAGAAAGGGAGGCAAAGAAAGCGGCAGCACGATTGTCCCATTTGTCAATGAGCAACATGGGATCCCAGAGTACTTCTCCGTAAAGTTGAATCCCGGCGCTCGTGACTGCGATACCAGCGAAACTGCAGAGTATGAATGCTATGGGTATAATCAGGGGTTGCACGAATTGACTGGGGGGTCGTAAGTCGCGCTGCATCCTTCACGTTGACAAGACTGCTTACGCTCTTTCATTTTTTGCATACCGCTAATGATTCGATAAGCTCCACATGACACAAAAAAAGACGAGGAACTCACAGTAAAATCGGGGATATTGACAGACAAAGTAGCATATATGCCGAGGGCACTGTTCAGTGCGCTCAACCATTCCCAGGAGAACTGTGTCCCGGTTATGGTAGCATGCTCAGCGAAAAGGCCACTGGATGGCGGCACCCGGATGAATGCCCAGATGACCATGGCGAGCCACGTTGTCGGAACTATCACGCCCTTGACATAGAACAGCCATTTCACATTTGCGGGTGAGAGAAGTAAGAAAGGAAACTGGACGAGCCAATAGATGAAGTAGCATAAGAGGCCTGAGCTTGTTATGCTTGCACGGGAAGGGAGATGGTTTGGTATCTTTGCAACTGAAGGCCAAATGGCCTTGATCATCTTGGTTCGAGTTCCGATGAATTATGAGATAGAACAACGAGGGTAGAGGCCTCACTTGATATACACATTGTGAGCCATTATACGACTGAGATTTTAATGATTAGATGGTTGGGAAATGTGATGGTATAGCAGATGGCTTACCTGAATACCAAACCAAAACATGGAAAGAATGATACGGCTGACAACGGTAAAGTAGCTGAACCAGAAGCCAAAGGAAGATCTATTCAAGACAGGAAATGCCACGTGGAGACGAGCACCGATGGTTCCGTTGAGCACCATGACTATCGAAATGATGCAATAGCCAACGGCAATGCACAAGAGCGCCTGGCGCCTTTGATGGTTTTGAGACCAGCACAAGAGTGGACGATAGATCAATGCGCACCAGGAGAGACCGACTGCAAGCATAGAGCCAGCAAGTTCCCAGACAGGTATTGTAGCAGCATCCGATAGCCAATAAGTGATCTAGGCAGAGTCATGGAGACAAGGGCGGACGATTAGCTTGAAGCTGACGCACATAGCTCCAGGTTCTAGCGGAGGGTAAACAGGCAGGACGTCAAAGCTAGGATAGTACGCACGTCCAGGTTCTGAGGTGGGGAGGGACGGGGACCATGTCCTTGTTACTCCAGCCATTTGCTGATTCGACATGGAAGCGCCGAAAAAGAAACATGGCCAGGGTCGGGTCAGGTCGGCAATAGGCTCTATTTATTGATGAGATTAGATTAGATTACAATATCATGATCACATCACGTGCTGCCTCGCCTGAGCTGGACAAAGTTGAGATGAAGCAACATCAACGTTCGTCTCCACTTGACCCGCCCGCCCACGGGACAGGTAAAATGGCAGATGCATTCGATGTCATCCCTTTCGATGTACGTGCTTTAGACCTGGCCATCTCTTACTCTTGATCATACTCTCACTCTAGGATATCAGGGGGGACTGGAAGAAACTAGGATCCGGCTCATTTGGCAACGTCTACAAGGGTGCGTCTCCCTCTCATATCACCTTTTTTTACGCTTACAGATACCACAGGTTCTTACCTGGGGATCGACGTCGCCATCAAAGAGGTGCTGCCCTCGAGCAAATATGATGTTGCTAAGTATTTCGAACGGGAGTGGCGCCTCATGAAGTAGTCCCTCCCCCTCCCTGGCCAGGGACGTTACTCACACCTCTTCTAGGGAAGCGCGTCACCCAAACGTAGTCTTATACCTTGGTCTTTCCCGGGCACCACCACCCGATGGTCGAATATTCATCATTTCCGAATATATTGAAAATGGTCAAGCGCATACAGTCACTCAAAAAATAAAAACAATGCTGACATTTACTCCAGGAAACCTTCGACAATACATCTTCGATAAGAACAAGCCCTTTCCGTGGCGTCTTCGCATATCCTTTGCAACGGATATTGCTCGTGCCCTGGCCTATCTTCACGCACGTAATTGCATACATCGTGACTTGAAGGGAGAAAACTTGCTTGTCACCGCCAATGGTCGTCTCAAGATCACAGATTTTGGTTTTGCCCGTATCGCGGCCAGGAACGAGGAAGAAAGCAAGAGACTCACTTTCTGCGGCACGGATTCCTACATGTCTCCTGAAATCCTGCTGGGTCATGAATTTGACCTTCAAACGGACATTTTCTCCCTTGGCATCATTTTCTGCGAAATAGCCTCTCGGAAACTCGCTGATGACCGTCATTTCAAACGCACCGGTCCCACATTTGGAATCGATGCAGATCAGGTGCATAAACTGGCAAACCAAGGATGCCCACCTGCTTTCCTTTCTCTTTGTCTGGACTGCCTGGCTGGGGATCCGGTTGCACGCCCCACCACACGCCATATCCTTGAACGTTTACGGGAGATTGAAGCAGAGGTTTTGGCTCGCCCAGAATCAGAGGATCTTCACCTAGGTAGTGTCAAATTCATGACAGGCGGGAAGCGGCCCACAGCACCCCGTATTCCCAGTTTCGGCGTTGGAATCGGGAAAGACATTAGACATTCGACGCCAACTGCGGCAGAGGATGTTATGGCGGCCCTGTCCAGCGGAGAAGAAGACAGCGACGAAGAGCTCGCAAACGCCGTGGAAGGACTTAATATTAGCATGCACCTCAACAGCGATTGGAGTAATGACGGGGCCACCGACGGTAGGTAATCCAACTCGTGCTGCGAATGCATACCCTAATGCATCTCACCCAGGAAACAGCAAGAATAGCACTTCTCCCCTTCTCAACACCACGTCGAGCACGTACTCGGACTATAACACAACCGTTGTTCGCGGACATGCGGGCAACGCCACTGAAACCGTTCCACCATCCTTATCTTCAATTCTCACGATCCGACCCTGTTTAGATCCGAATGCTACGTCGGACCCTATCACTCCGGGGGCGACGTCTTCCACTGATGACAGCATAACGCCCACCACCTCAGATTCAATACTTTCTGCGCAAACATACCGCACCGCTCAATCATCCGTTCCGTCCACCACTGGAGCTACCAAAGGACATTCTTCCATTCGATCTGTCACTATGTTACATAGATTTACATTAATCAGGCCGGGCGCGAAACGTTCTGGATCAACTTTCCCTGCCCGACATCTCGAGGGAGGCTGGAATCCCCTCGAGTTGTTCTTCTCGAGTGGCCTTCTAGTCCAGAAATGCGATGTTTGTGCAAAGAGGATTGGTTGGAAGCCTGTCCTAGAATGTGACGACTGCGGACTTCGGTGGGTGGATTAATTGGACACGGAAGCAGAAGGACTATATCTGACCGGTTGGCGTGCTCACCGGTTTTCAGAGCACACGTCAAATGTGGAGAAGTAGCTCCTCGGGATTGTGGAGTCCGTCCCATGAGATCTGCACAGCAGCACGGCGGGCACGGGACCCAATCGCCATCGCCGGTATTGAAGGGACGAAACAACCATGACCCAAAACGACACTCTGTATCTGCTGCTGTGACACGATGAACGTCATGAACAGCACCAGCACACAAGCCAGCGTACCCTTTTGTTGGCCATCAGAATTTGGTTTTCTCACTCTTGGGACAATTTACATTTTTCGACTCCTTCCCTCAGTTTTTCCAACCTTTCATACCCTCTTGCAATGGACCCTGATCATGATCACCACGAATACCAATTCTTTGTGCCTTACTTCGTGCGCCTTGATGTAATGTCCAGTTCAGCCAATATTAAAGACGGAAACTAGGATGCTTGTTTCAGAAGGCGGTCTCCCGCAAGGTACCAAGGTAATCGAAGGACAGAGAGTAATTTGCAATCGAAAAAAGCCCGAATCTGAAGCAAGAGACACCGCGGCGAAGGGTCCTGCCCAGAATCTCGGATGGCCGACCTAGCTACTTTTTGTATTGCGAAGTTGATGACGCGATTATCATAGCCTGCAAGGTTATCACTTACGTGGTCTTCTGACGATTCTGGATCGTGTAATTTTTTTCCGCGTGGCATAACGTGTATGACTAAATTTTGGATTAGACTAGAACAGGGGTTGTTATAATGATGCCGTTTCTCCCACAGCTCTGGACTCGGACTTTTGTATAAAATGGAGGTCGTTGAGACTCGAGAGTCCAACAAAGATGTATTTTTCTTCCCTTGAAGTATTCTTCCTCGGTCTGGTTGTGCTCGGTTGCGTGATTGGTTATTGTCGCACCTCACGACCACCGAGCAGACTCCCGTTACCGCCGGGTCCAAGGCGCCTCCCCTTTATTGGCAACATTCTCGATATTGATGCGAAACAACCATGGCTCACATACAGTGTGTGGCGGAAGAAATATGGTGCGCGAGTTTCATGATTGCTCCCTCGCCAGTGTTCAAGTCCTGTCGTTGACAGGCCCCATCGTGTATTGTCGGCTGTTAGGCCAGGACATCGTCATCATCAATTCGAGCAGAGTTGCCAAACAGTTGCTCGACCAACGGTCTTCGACGTATTCTGGACGTCCGTCCACGTGCATTAGCAAATTGTAAGTTCGCGCGTACGTTTGTTCCGTGCCAATCGATCCCGCTTGTACCGATAGGTTCGGCATCGACTTTGCCACGGCATTTCTGCCCTATGGTCCGGAATGGCGGACTCACCGGAGAATGTTCCACCAAGCGATGAAGCTGGAGAGCGTGGAGTTGTACCAAAATCTCTATCGAGCCAAGGCGGTGAAGCTGATCCAGAGCCTCCTTGATACACCAGAGGATTTCGAGAATCATATTCAATTGTAAGTTGTGATTTCTGGTTCAAGAGTATTGCTGGACCCACCTATCCAGATATATCATCTCCATCACCATGGCATTTACCTATGGGTATGAGACAGATTCGTTGGACGCACCGCTCGTGAAATCGCTTGCAGAGTTTGTCAAATTACTGAATGATGGGTTACCCCCTGAGCGAAATGCGATGCTGGCAGCCTTTCCGTTCCGTGGGTACATTTCCTTGTGTATCGCGGACGTGCGGTAACTGAAGCGTGCAGTGGCGAAAATCCCGGCTTGGTTCCCGGGGGCAACGTTCAAGAGGGACGCATTGAGGTCACAGGAGTTATCCCTGAGGTCCTTGGATGGCCCGTTCGAGTACGTGAGGAAGAGCATGGTGCGGGCAATGAAGTTGGATCTTCTTAATGTTACCGAGTGACACATGACTCAGGAGGCCGGTTCATTTGCAAAATCCATGGTTTCGGATTTGTTGGACAAACTGGACGGAATGGAAGAACGTGTGTTGCAAGAAAAGGCGATCAAGGAATGTGCCGCGACCGTCTATATTGGTATGTGCGATTTCCACGTTTGTAAGATTTTGTCGACTGATCTGGGGTCTTTTTTTCTTTATTTATCATAGCAGGGTATGATACTGTGAGTGGCGTATCACGAGGAATTACTTGTCATGCGAGCTGAGGTGTATGGTTGCAGAGTGCGGCGACCTTGTTAGCGTTCTTGATGGCAATGATGCTTTACCCTGAAGCTCAACGTCGTGCACAAGCTGAAATCGACTCGGTGTTGGCTGTAAATGTTTTCCCGGATTTCAGCCATCGAGAATCACTACCTTATGTCGAGGCCGTTCTACGAGAGACGATGAGGTGGCATAGCGTTGCGCCATTAGGTTCGTTCTAGAACAAAGCTTCCTTTCAGAGCACTGATGACGTGTTATAGCGCTGCCTCACATGACTTGTCGTGACGATGTCTTTGAGGGATATTTCATTCCAAAAGGTGTGCTGCATGACTTGATCTAGGATGTTCTGTTGACTCGTCGTAGGTACGATGATTTTGCCCAATGTGTGGTCAGTGATGCCTACTTCGATTGAACGAGTTTGACAATCTTGTTTTCCATAGGGAGATTCATCATGAAGAGAACGAATACCACGAACCTTGTGTGTTTAGCCCGGAGCGGCACCTGAGTGAAGATGGGACTATCATAGATAATGACCCACTCACGTCGCGCGTGGCATTTGGGTTCGGACGAAGACACTGCCCAGGCAAGTGGGTGGCAGATTCTGTGCTATGGATGGGTATCGTATGTATCTTGGCTGTGTTCCGTATCGAAAAGGACAAGGATATGGCTGGAAGGGATATCGACGTTGAGCCCAAATTTACTGCGGGCGTGATTCGGTATTGATTCTCCAAGATTTCATTGGTCGAACGGAGTTAACGTCGTTCTTCGCAGACGTCCACTTCCGTATTCATGCTCGATCGTCTGCAGATCTACATCGAGAAAAGACGTCGTGCGGGCGTGTCGATGAGCTGGCTAGCGTACTAGGCGGTGTTCGGGGTCTTTTCGGAGGAGATAAGTGGTCAACGTAAATGTGGACTTTGTAAATTACTAGTACTTACATACTCGCACCTGCACACGATTCCTTGCACGACCCTTTGACGACTTCTTCCTTCAGCGACGTCGTGTACGCCGTGCACGTCCTGGTAAGTCTTTTGTACACAACTCCATCCAATACTCCATAGCAGCATCCGGCAGGAACATCACACCCTGCCAGTTACATGGCTCGTCCCCAGGCAGACCCAGATGTCGGCCCAAAGAACAGACAGAGATCAAACACCACCACCTTTTCCTCCTTTACAGCAGGATGGCGTAGACCCAGGCTAGAGACCGTGTCAACCCCTGCACCCCAGCCCCAACCCCAGGTACTCGCTTTTGATGCCCTCGTGGAAGCCCTATCTCCGCCTTCCGTTCCAAGTCTGGGCCATGCCCGCACCCTGACAGCAGTCATTTCTACCCAATCACCGCTTCCAAACGCTGCGGCCCTAAACCCTCTCCTAGCATCCCTTTGCGGCCCCGATTCACCCATGCAGCTACAATGTGCAGGCTATGAGATCATGGCCTCGTATTGGGAGAGATTTGAAGGCAAGATCACTACTTCGGATAGGCTCACCCACTGTTCTCTCCTTCTGCACACCTTGTGGTCTCCAGAGGTCGGCGACTCCCGTCTACGAGCCCTCCGCGCTCTCACCAAAGGAGGAAGCGAAGTCTTTGGCATCGAGATACCTTTGCTCAACCTCTTAAAAAGCTGGATAGATGGCGCATTTGAAGCGTACATCTCCTGCGACCCCTCTGAATGTGCCGATCGCGAGCGAAGCGTCGAGCTTCTTGCGGCCTTTGTGTCTTCTATCCTCGAACATCCAGAGGCCGTTGCACGCATCTCAGAGGGCGACCTGGCTAGCATTCTCCAGTTTTATGCATCTTTGGTTTCCAAAACACTGGATGTCCCACCCCCTTTCTCTACTTCGGACGCTACCCCGGTCGTTTCCCCAACTGGATCGAACGAGCAATCTGCCGCTATGAAATCGGCGTCCAACGGACACAAGAGGCACTCTTCCTCGGTGTCCCTTCGTTCTATCCCGCCCTCCGCTATCCATCCTTCTCGGCATCCAGCAGAACTGACGACCACCATCTACCTTGATCATCTACATTCCCAACTGAAATCTCTCGCTCCCAAAATACTCACTCTTATCCTTCCTCTCCTTTTCCGGGCTCAGGCATTCTTTGCTTCTCCGTTGCCTCGCTTATCCGTGACGAGTGGTCGTCCACGCGGTCCTGTGGGTCTCGAAGAACGGATACAAAGGATGCTACATTCCCTTTTTTCAGGTCCCTATGGTGCATCGTGCATGATGATACTCAAGCATCATTTATCTCCTACCGATCAGACAATGGGCTCTCACAGTCTCTCGACATCCTTTGGCGCCCATCGTACTTTGCGCTTCGACATCCGTCAGGCACTTTGCAGTAAGATGGCGAGAGCGTATATTAGGAGATCGAGCACCCTCACTTATGCGCCATCCGGTGCGCCCAGCCACATGGACATAGAAAAAGATTTGATGGAGCGTGCGTGGGCAAAGGACGACTCGTCAGGCTGGGACTTGTTAAAACTTGGGCGTATGCTATGCAAATCCATGGAGGCTTGGGCAAAGTTGGCTAGTGCGGAGTGCGACGAGCTTGTTCGTATCGACAGGGATCGTATATTAGACGAAGCCGCTGGTACTTTGAAGGACATCTTCCAAGAGTTTGATGAGAGGGAAGACGGAGTCGACATGGATGAAGAGGAGGCCAGCATCGCTGGAGAGACCTTGCGTCATTTAGTATCATTTGTCCGTCCCCTCAAGTCCGTCCCTTCTTGTTGTCTGGTGGTCGAGATACTGATTCAGCGGTTGGAAGAAACCTAGACGATACGCCTATGATCATTCCACTGTCACAGCCTAGTGATGCCCCGACACCATTCTTGCGGACGTTGACATCTCTCTTGGCGCGCGAACACACCACTTACATGAATCCTTCGCTCTCTACCACTCTTCTGTCCATCGCTGACCACCTGTCCGATACGGACACCGCTAAACTCCCTACAGTCATGTTTGAACAACATGACTTATCCCCAGCCTCGCCAGATTGGTTGCGGAACTGGGAAAACGTCCTGTCAAACGCGACCATCTTTGGTCCTATACACCCACTCACACGAGTCGAGGTCATGAAGGCGCTTGAAGCAATTTATGACTCTTTGAAGGACATGCACAGCTACAGGATGGACTTGGCAGAGCTGGTGTTCAAATTTTGTCAGAGAGACGCCAACGACAGCTCGGATACTTCTGCCAACATTGTTATGGCTAGGATTCTCGCTGATGAAGTCGTCTTGCGCATGGTCCGTACACCCTCAGCTGACCCTCCCTCCAGTTCCTCTTCGTACACATCGACCAGGGAGATGATTGAGTTGCTCAAAGTGGTAGCTCTGGATGGTATCGTAGAGGATGACGACGACACCGCTTCTGTAAACACGACGGAGGCGCCTTTTCCCAGTCCCTTTGTACCCATGTCGGGAGGTACTCCAAGCGTTGCCTCCCCCGTCCTCTCTCGAAGACAGTCAGAGTACCGCAGTAGCTCTGTCCGGGATTCGGGTCTGCCATCTGTCATGTCACTACTGTCGACACTCGCAGGGTCACGTTCACAGTCTCAGCATTCACAAGAGCAACCCGATAATCCCCCACCACCCCTCGTTTCTTCGCCACCTCCAGAGCCAACATTTTCCCGGGCATCTCTCGCAGTAGTCTCATTAGTTGCGATATTCAGCCAACTCGCGTTCACACCCTACTCGTTAATGCAAGAGAATGTCGACTTCGCTATCTTTGTATACCAAATCATTTTACAAATCGTAACGGACGCAAGATGCCCACGAGCACGGATTTTGGCTTTGCAACTCTTGATGCGTCTCCGAGCCGATCGGGATCATCGTGTCTATTTCGTCGAAGCGCATTACGACTCAGATGGGCTTGGTGCCAACCTTGCTTCTTTGATCGGACGTGGACCCGAATCAGCACATCAGGATGAACGTGGGCAGTCTATCGATGCCCTCCAAGAAGAACTTCCACCCCGTCGATCAAAAGGGGTACAGGAGCGTGATGGGAGGAGGGCTTCACGCGGGCGAGGTATCAGACCCTCACAGTCAACGTCAAGTAGAAGTCGCTCAAGAGCCCCACTACCAATCTTACTTCCCCCGTCCACTTTGATCGCTACAAAATGGAGAGAATCCCTCTGGTCTGTCCCAGAAACACATCCCTTTGTTGGGATCGATGCGGATACACCTAGCGAAGGGATCGTGTCTTATGACCCAGCACAAGAATCTCCTCGCGTTATCCCAATTGACGCTTACCTCTTGAGTATCCTGGGGATACTCGAAAAAGAGAAAGATTGGGACATTCTCTCCTACGTACTGTGCCACCTTCCCCTGCAACTGCCCAATAAGCACCTCCTCTGCGGACCGAAATGCCGCTCGCTTATTGCCAGACTGCTTACGGTCATTTGCTCCGGGGTCACCGTTGGTGATCTAGGGTCTTGCATTGAGCGATGGCCTATGGGTCTCAAAGCGCGAGATGCGCATGGCCTTGCGTATCATACGCTATCGGTCTTGATAAGCTATCGACGCTGTTTCGAGATACCGCTCCGGCATGCCCTCGTAGACGTCCTCAGGGAAGGACTGAACGGACACCCATCGACCATCATTTGTTGTCTCCACGCGCTCACGCTTTCGGCTTTTGAACTGACCTCGTCCGTCAAACGTGGCCTTCCTCCTCTCCTTGAGAAGCTCTCGCAAATCATGTCTAATCCTGCCATGGCCGTCCACATCCTCAGTTTCCTCTCTATCATTGGGTCTATTCCCGAACTGCATGCCAACCTTCGCGAAGACGACTTCAAGATGATATTTGGTGTCGCTTTGCAATATCTTCAACATCACAACCGCCCTGGGGCAACACCTGTTATCTCTTGGGCAATGTCGCAGTATGTACGGATGATCTCTTTCTACGTGGTTTACGTTTGGTTTTTGGCTGTACGACTCCCCGATCGGCCGCGACACATTCCATACATCACGAGGCAACTACTACTGGCCAACGAGGAAAGACCCGAGGTTGATGAACCAACAGAGGTGTGCTTTGATTGGCTGGCCCGATACACTTATGCCAGTGCTGACCCTCGACCCGCAAACTCGGTACTGAGTGAAATCGTCATGAATCCTACCGCCGCGAACCACACTTCATCAGAGCCGGCGATTAGCGAAAAATCCTGGTTGATGGGCAACGCGATCGTTACCATCCGCACGCTGGCAAGATTGGGCTGGATCGAGATTACTTCGAGGCGTCCGTCCGGGTTCACCAAATTCATCTGCAAACTGGAGAACGTCCCACTTGTTGGGCCTGGGGAAGTTGACCCGGATATGGTGTCCTTGCCTGCGGGTCTGCTTATGGAAAGAGAAGAAGCCAAAGCAGAGCGACCTGATCCTTTGGAGGAGACGGAACGATTAGCAAGTGGCATCAGCGTAAGGAGCCCCCGTTTGATCTTTGCCATCAATATTGACATGTACATGAGCAGGAAATCCGAGACCTTACCCCGACTCCCAGCGGGGTTCCTTCCCTTCCCGCTCCCGACCCTATCACAGGCTATGTCTGGAGGAAGACTGCCCCCTCCCAGCGTCGAAAACAAGTCGCGGTGGACCCGTCATTCCTACCACTTCAACTCTCTTCTTATCCCAGCGCCCCAACACATCGTCGAATCATCGACGAGTCTGCCCTTCCTGCCCTCTTCCGAAACCTTGACCGCACACCCGTCATCGACACACACAAAGTCGGTATCATGTATGTCGCCCCCGGTCAAACCCATGAGCTTGAGATCCTCCGAAATACCTACGGCTCTCCTGCATATACCCGTTTCCTCGAAGGAATTGGGCGTCTCATCAACCTCCGTGGGCAGGTCGATGTCTACGCTGGAGGTCTGAACCCTGATGAAGATGGAGAATATGCTTACGCGTGGTGGGATGATATTGGCCAGGTCCTCTTCCATACCGCCACAATGATGCCCAACGCAGCTGACGACGAATACTGCGTGAACAAGAAGCGACATATTGGCAACGACTACGTCAGGATCGTGTGGAACGATGGAGGCCGGCCATACAAGTTCGATACGCTTGCGACGCAGTTCCAGTTCCTGAACATTGTCATTGAACCACACTCGTTGGGCGCCATAGCGGCATTCTCGAATTTCAGGAGCACAGCTACTACCCTTCCAGTGGATGTCAAACTTTCTCCCTTGCATTCTCCACTCCTTGCGCCCTCTGGCCTGGGTACGGGCACGACCACACCTCCGCACGAAGCCGAAAATGAGTACTTCAAGGTGACGGTCCAACGGGCGAATGGAATGAAAGACTTTACGCCAGTGGGGTGTTTCAAGCTCATTAGCGCGGAAAAACTCCCGCTTCTAGTGAGGCAGCTCACGTTGCTGGGTGACTGGTTCGCAAACGTCTTCGAGAAGACGGAACGAGATGAGGTGGAAGTGGAAGTCATCACCAATTGGAGGCAAAGGTTGCAAGTGGTGAAGAGGTTTTTGAAGAACATGGAAGATTCCTCAGGGGGTGGAATAGGCGGAAGCAGGGAAGGAAGGGATGGGGTGATTGGAGAGGAAGGGTCGAGGAACTTTGCGATGGTTTACTGAGCAGGAATCTAACCAGTCGCCATGGTTGGCTGAAAAATGCGGGATCGAGCCCGTACGTTGTGGTTTTTTCTTTTTCTTTTCGTTAATTTCTATCGTCATTCGTTTCTGGTTTTTCGTCTTTCTCTCTTGTATCGGCATCATCAGGTCATTGAAAAGTATATCAACCACACTCGCAAAACATTCATTTTCTTCTTCGGTTTTTTCATCGTGTATCCATGCTACACCGCACAGCTATAGCCACTTCTCGTCTTGTTATACTAGGCCTTTGTTTTTGCCGCGCACGTTGCAATCGATGCCTTGGCGCAATATGTTCCGAGTCTGACCACTCTGGAGCCACTGGTAGTGTGCAATCGATCGTGATGTGGCTCAGGCAGCGCCATCTTCGTGTTCAAATCAGGGGTTCTGTACATAAACGTATCCTTCATATGGAAAGTCGGGATTCGTCGTGTTATCGACACCCTTCAAGCTGTCACCGTCAGACATGATGACGCGAAGTTAGGGAACGAGGCACTAATTCAACCATAACATTTGTCAACGTTGTCAGCCACACCGGTCCGACTCGCCCCGTTCTCCTATATAGAATCCAACCTAGTAGGTATTATCCGAGAGATATTTCGGGTTATACCATAACGTGACGCCCATCCTTGAACCACAGTATACTACATATGCCAGAAGTACCCAGACTATGATTCAGATGCAATAGCACAGGCTCAACCTAGGACCTTCCAGCGGGCTTTCTTCTTACTGACACAGTTGGGACGTTCTTCCCGCGTTCCCATATCATGTGCTCAGCAGTCGCCGTACTTCCAAACTTCACTTGCGCATTGAGGTATTCTGTGTAAGCTCTTTCTGTTTCAGGAATTTGTTGAATGTGAACGAGGTTTTGGAGAGTCCTCATAAGCGATGGATACTTTGCCAAAAATGCATATGTTGTGGTGTCGACTCCCGCAGCATAAATGCGCAGACAGCGGTCGTCAACATCCCGCTCGAGGAAGGTGGCGGAGAACGACGACGGCTGACCAAGATCGGCCAAGATAGCGATGTATGGAAGGGACCCTGAATCAAAGGAAGACTTCGCCCCTCACGTTTTTGTGTCGTCGGGTGATGGACCGTAAAACATCTTTCGAATCCGTCGATTCTCGAGCCTCGTCGGAAATGAAAATCTGCGACATCCACGATTTCGCCGGTGCGCTTTTGGGGCCACTTTTAGAATAAATCGGTATCACCTTGTCGATCCGGGGTTATTGGTGGCTACACCGCACCGCACTGGTCCTCTGCCAGTGTCGTATTGTCCACTCGTCCAAGCTGTATGGTGGATCATCAAACTCAATGTTAGATTATGAAACGGAATACCGACCTTAATTCGTTCCCTTCCTTTGATCTAGCGATGTACGCATCCATCCATACCCGATGTGAGAAGTTCAAATACGCATTTTCGAATGATTTGCGTGCAAGCGACGTCTGCATGTCCTTTTCGACCCATATCTGTGGTCCAAAGATGAATTCGCACCAATCTACGACTAGAATTTGGCAATCAGCAAGGTGCTCTTCCCATGTCGATGGTATATCGATGACCTCGCTCTTCGCCTGTGTGCGAATGAACAAATCCTTTGCCAGCAATCATAGTAATCGGCTAGCCAGTTCGCCACGTTGACCCATGTCGATCATCCCCGAGTTAACGGCCGCCAGCAGAATACCCAAAGCAAGCTCCAGCTTCTCGGGCTTCTCGTGCAGATCCATTGCGACCACGCACGACAGGAGTGGTTTCGATGGATAACTTGTGAATCTCCAACTCCGGTCCAAGGTAGTCGCAAGACAGATCCGAAGGTAGCTCGCCACGCCATTCTCCAGATGTTCGACTGAATCCGGATATCCAAATGCGACGTTCAAACCGAATCGCTGTCCTAATACTGCGAGGACGTGATTCGTTTTCCGTGCATCGAAATCGTATCCCCCACATAACTTTGACGACGCTGTCCCTAGTACTCTTTCGGGGAATGTAAGTGCAGTTTTGAGAGAGAGCCATCTATGGATAATAACCAGGTTAGTCACATTCCGTAACAATGGAGGTGAAACAGTACAAGGGTCTTCCATAGCCTGCAATGTGATCGATCTGGGACACATGCTCGATGTCGATATCTCCGAGTCCTCATACACTCTGGTCCCATCCCAGTTGAGTATAAGGCGGGAAAAGCTTCTCACCCATGATTGCAACACGATCAGAATTGTCTGCCAGTGAAAGACGAATGAGTCGGGTAATCAGAACATTGGGAAAGTACTACAGACGTTTCTGATTAGGTGGCGAAAAATCGGCGACCTTGGAAGTCGTTGAGGCGAAAACCACCCGAACGGCATGATTCCGGTGATGTGAATACCCGTTTACTACTCTGCAGAAAACGTCTGCCGGACGATATTCCTCTTGACCACGTTGCACTGGGGTGAGCGGGTGCGCTTCGTCGAGGGCGATCACCAACTTGGGCTTGTTGGAACCGTCAGCAAAACCTATTTTTCTGAAGGCAGAAAAGAGACATACAGTGAAACCAGAAACGTTTGGCTCTGCATCGGTCCACATCACTCAGCTAGAGCTTTTTGTAATACGAGCTGAAATATTTACCAGAAAGGGAGACCTCCCCCAGCTTATCGACGGTTTTATCAACGTCAGCGGCTGTGGTCATATTAGATGTTTCATCAACATCTGGTATGGAAGAAGCCTCCACCGTTGCAACGCGTCGCCGGTTAGGGGCACGGACAAGATCAGCGTGAGCCTACATAAGATTGTGAAACCAGACGTGGAGATTCAGAACAATATACCCACCTTTTCGTATTTTTGGGCGATTGTTCTAAAGAAATCAGCCCTGGCAGTCAACCTGGGAGGGTCGCTCATATCACACATCTGGCGGACCCAATGCATGATGCCCACCTTAGCATTTCGGGTGGGGTAGCTTTTTGAGAGAATATATTTATCGAGAGCTTCGAAGACGGCAGCGAAGAACGCGTAGCAAACGATCCGGTACCCTGCCTCAGTCGGTGGAAATTGGGTCAGGATTCGCGATGGGATTGAATCGCGTGGAGGGAAACCTAAATTGTCGTTCTCCGCGCGCAAGTTCATGTATATTATTATGACATCCTTCTTACTCAACTGAGATCGGCTCAATCACCAGATGCATGCGAAAAAAGGGGGTTAATTTACCTCAGTTAACATCCTTGATTTTCCAGTGCCTGAACTCTGGATGATGAAACAGAACTTTGCATAGTACCGCGGATTGTCCACGGTCTTGAATAGCTTTTCGTTGTGTGTCAAATACTCGTAGAAGCCGTCAACGGCTGCGCCATGGTACGTCGCCTCGAACGACCCCGGCAAATGTTGACGTAGATCTAGCAAAAGACTCATCAGTTCGTGGTTTTACAAGTGGATAGTCGGCGGCGGAAAGTACTAACCCGCACTAGTACAATTTACTGCTATGGGTGTAGATGCTGGTGGTTCCGTTGCTCTGAGAATGGCTGGTGCAATACCCAACAAATCGTAACTCGTTAATACGTGATTGCAACGGCACCGAGGTTTCGAATCTCGCGGTAGGATTTGCGCTGCCAAGCAGAAGCAAGCATACCTGGCAACTCTCCATAGGTGCCGAAAAGCTTTTTTGTTTGCTGGATACCAAGGTACTTTGTGTCTAAATCACCGTTAGCGTTTTCGATAATAGCCTCAAGTAACGCGGTATATTGCAAGCCGGAAGTTAAATCGGAGATGTCACCCAAATGATCTTCGACGACCTTTCCTACTGCCCTATTGAGCTTTTGATGAGTGGCATCATTGAGGCGATCAGGGAAAGACTCAAGGGGCATGTTATTCCCGATACGGTAGTATAGAGGGTTTACGTCGACCAGTTAACTTTTCGTTTTTGCAAGATTTAACGTTTATATTTATTTATATTTACATATTGTTACAAATATGGTTATGGAGAACTGCTCTTGCACTGGTGACCAGTCCATCGAAAAGAGGCAAGGCGCAAGCAGCGAAGCATCTGTTTTGGACGGACTGATCATCAGTCTAGTATTCAATCGCATTGTGCTATATAGCACTTGCCTCTATCGACCGGTATAATCCACCACTACTAGTGCAATGTTTTGTCGAGTCACACAAATGCTGACCCATATCGGGTGTTGCCACGGATGTGGTGCATCGAATAGTATCTTAAAATTGCACTGTCAACTTGCCCTTGCACAGGATTGCAAAATGATGTTGTAAACTCAACTATAGTAAGTTGTGCAAAATGTGATTACAGTAGTTACAAGAAAATGTTGCAAGAAATCTACTCTATGGCCTGAGTATATGCAGACAAGTTGAGGGGGAACTTGGAAGGGGTCCAGGTCTGCCCATAAGGCCATGGAATTTTATGTTATGTGTTAATAGTGTCAATCATCCTCTGCCTGACATTAATTGTTCATCATCTGGAGAACATGTTGTGATCCCTTATATGGCCCTGCACCAGTTCACATTTTGTAGGACAAGTTGATCACATTTGCAATATCATGCAGGGGAAAATCATGCTCAGGCTAGGGTGGCAGTCCCAATGAGTCTATCAAAAACAACTTCCGAAATGTAAAATCCTATCACTAACGATAGTATAGTATCCCTCTTGTTTAAGGCAACGACAGCCACAGCTGGAGAAGCTCGATGAAATTGGGTGTTCCCACGCCAGTGACCGCATCCCATCCAACCGTCGCATTAAAACCATCCGTACCACAACCTGGGTTCGAGCCTTCGGTAATGTCATGAAACCCGCAAGCAAACTCGGGGGAGTAAATCTAAGGGGGGACAGAGAGAAATTAAGGATATTATCCTTGCTTATTGCGCCGGGTCACGCAGGAGCTTACCGCCGGGTTGGCGAATCCGATGGGCCCCTTGCCGACAGCAAGTCGAGCATCGTTGATCATCGTGAACATTGCTCCAACGACCGGGGTGGCGGCCGATGTTCCCGAGATCAATCGGAATTCACCGTTGACCTATCCGTCGGATGAAGTGATTGAACAAAACAGCCAAAATAAATTTGTCACATACGGCAATAACATAGTTTAATCCATTGACTGAGAGGTCGGGGTACCCGCGAGACTGAATGAATTTGCTAGCATTCAACGCTACCGGCCCTGATCCATAAGAAAGGCCGCACCGTTCCAGTCGAATTCCAGATCGTTGGGGGATAGTCTGGAGGGTAATGCGTCAAATAATTGGTCACAGCATCTTTCTGGTAGTCGGGCATTTCAAAATAGTTTCTGAATCCACCGCCGGAGTAGATCACATCCATACATGCCATTTCAGGGTCGAATACGGTTGCGTTCGGTTTCACCATCGTAGCACCAACGGATGTGACAAACGGACAAACACTAGGAAAGCCCGGCTCGAAGATCGTCCCATTAGGAGAATCTGTGCCTGAAAAAAAAAGATAGTATAGCCATCAAGCGTCACATCAAGTGAATAGTTCTTACCATCGGGGTTAAGACAGAGTCTTCTGCTCCCGGCTACACCACGATCCCCAGAAGAGTACAGAATTGTGATCCCCATGAGTCCAAGCTTCCCATACTCGGCGCACTGCCGATAGGTATAGAACGGGGTGAGGTGAGCTTCATCGTATATATACGATGTCGAGATTACATAGGGAGGCTTCACGGTCCCACATGCCGCAGGACCTTTCGTTGATAAGACTGAGAACGGTAACCTCAAGATAGATGAACATACCCTTGTATCCACCGGGGGCGGGGTTAGGATAAATATTATCATTGTCGGGATCATCTCCGCCATCAAAGGTACAATAACTGCCATCAATGGCATCAAGGAAATTGTTGAATGATGCAGTATCTGCCCCACAATGTCTGTTAGATATTTGAAATAATGTACGGAGTGCAATCTTACATTCTTGAATGTCGCCAGTCTGATACAAGGTCACGGTTTGCTCGCCAGTGACCAACGACATCCCGTATTGCAAGTCTAGGTTTGATTCCCCATCGTACTCATAGCTCTTGTTTACAGTTTGTATAAACCCTGCGAATAGATAGATATTTCTTGGGTAGCGCCCGGATCTGCTTCAATCGGAAACAAGCACTTACCTCCATCAATCGAAATAAAGTAAGGTTCCTTTCCAATAAGGTCGGTCGAATACTTCTCCGCAAACACTTGCAGATCGCTCTGCAGATAAGCCTGGGGAGTATACTCCACTGTGGAACAACAACGAACAAACCGCACATGAGCTCAAATTATATACATTTTGTAGAAACATCCACTGACCGATACCATAGCTATTGCTGTCCGCAGCTAAAGGCTCCCAGAAAAGTTGATACAGCATTCGAAGACAAATCGGTGTGATATACTTGTCACACTCGCTCAGTTCATCCATGATGTCAGACGCTGTATCAGCCGTTTTGGGAGAAATGATACCGGCTCTGGCTTTTCCAATGGCACCAGCTGGGGCTGCACCTTCATCAAGAGAGCGACGGGTCAACTTGGCGTCGAAATGGACAGAAGGTGTCACAAAGTCGACATGCCGCTGGACGTGCTCGGGAAGATGGTACACCTCACAAGCTACCAGTTATTTGCATATCAGCTTCTCTAGTAATCGTACGAAGCAACCAACATCTCAACTCACCCACATGTGCTATCTCCGACGTATGGGTGTACACGTTGTACTCGGTGTGTATCAGTTGTTCCGCTTCTTCCACCCTAACATCCACCTGGATCCATCCTCTGGTCCGACCGAGTGCAATCCGGTCCTCTCCAACGCCGCTCGCGACGAGCCAGTTACGCACAGTGTCGACGGTCTCGTCAGTAGGGGCGAACTCGCGTGCAACATCTCCTGCGGTCCAGTGTTTTCCGTAGCTAGGAGATTTAGGATGGGACACGTCGTAGAGGTATGTCTCGATGTGCTCGATATTTTTCTGCTTGAGTGCGAACCGTAAGGGGATGGTGAAGTTACCATCGAGGCGTCTCGTAAGTCTCCAGCCCGTAGGAAGCTGTGTGCGTTTTTCGTGCACGTTGTAGGGGCTCAGAAGAGGCCCTCCATCCGGAAGCTCAAGGGTTGCACCTGTGATTGAATCAAGGATTGCGCCCGAGAGCAGAGCAAAGGCGAGGGTCACGAGGGATATCAACGACGAAGAGTGCATTGCGGGTCAATGCAGGCGGTGTGCCAGCTCTTGAGTAGAGACAAATGAAAGGGGACGTTTTATACTTGGCTGAACCACATGTTACAGTCGACAAACGCGCTGTATCCTTGTGTCAAGTTCGAGCGTTTTAGTTGATCATTTGGAGCAACATAACACAATGCCTGATCGGTGTGTTCGGACGGAGAAATTTCCTGCGGCCGCAACTGCGGGTTCAGAACTGTGTGCGTGTGTTTATAAATAAGAGATCATTACGGATTATCGCGCACCTCATGAAGTGGGAAGAATGGAATGTATCCTACATTTGTGGTCTTCCCGAAACCAGTTTGCGACGTGCTACATTGCCTATTACCCAGAGACCTCAAGGTTCTTCAACAGGTTGCTTTTATTTTTTGGGTGACTCATTGAATTGAGCATCATGATAGGTCCTGATGCGCATACGGCACTGATGGCTTGTCCATTTTGTTATGCAACAGAACGGACG
The DNA here is from genome assembly GCA_038089535.1 of Hemileccinum rubropunctum. Classification (NCBI taxonomy): domain Eukaryota; kingdom Fungi; phylum Basidiomycota; class Agaricomycetes; order Boletales; family Boletaceae; genus Hemileccinum; species Hemileccinum rubropunctum. The sequence goes on along the minus strand of JBBPLC010000036.1, from coordinate 60,760 downwards.
AATTGTTTTAGGATAGTGCCAAGCTTCGAGATTGAAAGATGATTTCGCGCCATACAAGAATCCTCCAGTGGTCTCGTCTGCCGTTTTCCCAAGTCGAGCGCCAAGTAAGCTGCTTGAAGAGGTTGGCTCCGTCGGAATGGATACCACTGAAACGAGGCGGAAAAGTTGACAACGCACGTACGATCCAAAGAAGCACAAGTCAGAACCCTAGTAAATCGGCTTTTGACCGATCTAGTCAATGACGTCTTTTGATGTGCTGCGAGATATGGCAATCTCGAGACGGCTGTCGAAATCTTCAAGTTGGAGTAAGGACGAGGAATCAACTTGCATGATTTGATGCTTCCCTAACTGCATCTGAAAAAAAAAAGTCTCACAAGTGTAGCACGCCATCAAACTTTGTAGCCTGCATAGTAAATTTCGTATCTAGCTTTGCTATGTACCAATGTCTATTATGCAATACATACTAATCACAAAAATTGCAAAAGGCAAACATAGCCTAGGCTAGTAGGCTAGTGGTTGCTTTTGGAACGCTAGAGACTGCTTACATAATCTTAGAATTGCGCTGTCAACTTGGGCCCAATTGCAAAATGATGTTGTAAAATCAACTACAGTAAGTTGTGCAAAATGCAATTACAGTAGCATCAGGAAAAAAAGTTTGTGGCTGTAGTGACATACCTGGAAGTCTCTGATTGATTCTTCTCATGAACTTGGTCTTCATCTTTTACACCACAACACACCCAAAACATGAACTGGTGATTAGTGCAAGCCTGGAGGCCACTACCGCTACTAGTGCAATGTTTTGTCAAGTTACACAAATGCTGACCTGTATCAGGTGTTGCCACAGATGTGGCACATCAAATATTATTAAGGGTATTCAAGTTTGCACAGGTAGTGATACAAGTGGCAAATATGGGAGCCAAGCTAACATGCCGCATGTCTATTGTTATAGGATTCGCGATACGATTACTATAACACTGGACGCTTATCTTATCTTATCAGGTAGCATCTCACGTGACAACCCCCACAGCTAGGCTAAGAGTCTAGGACCGCACCTAGACTGGTCACATGACATGACGTCATCATTGGGCCTGGAGCTATGACCTCATCAGTCTAGGCTATGATATCATCAGTGATGTCATGCCTCATGGTAACCTCATGGACACCTCATGTTACCTTATCATATGTATTCCCACACTGGCCCTATAGTACAGGAGCCTCCCCTAAACCCGCATCCTTACCTATATATACCGCAGACCCCTCCTGTATATTCCCTAGTTCCATTCACTTGTCTCTTGCCCGGTTCCCCACATCCGAACTGCCTAAGAGCCACAGTGGAAGTCCTCCCTTCCATTCCTTGCCGGGTTATGCCATCCCGTTACGAAAGGCACTTGTTGTCGAACCCTTCTCCCTCCTCATTGGCCACATCTATTGGCTAGATGCCACTCGTCATCCACGCCAGCAGGAACCTTCCCGCAAGGCGGATGGAGCAGCCTCGTTTGCCATTCCACTCCATTACATCTGTGGTGTGGTAGGATTCAAACAGAGATTGAAATCATGCCTCCCCTTTGTCATCCCAGATGTTCTCCTCGCCTTCATGCCTGCATCAACTTTTCTGTAATGTCAACCCCAGAACTCCAACTTGGTCATGGCAGAGGCAAATCTAGTGCTCTCCCCCCCTCACAGCTTCCTCGCCAGATCCAAGCCATAAAGCCAGCCTATGTGAAGGGCAAGGGAAGGGCTGTTCCGCCACAGCCTACTGCTGGAGGTAGCAAGACTCAGATCACCCAGGCCCCTTCTACAGCTATAGAAACCACCTCATCCTTGTATGATTCCATCAAATGGAAACCTTATCCGCACCTTACTGAGCAACTACTTGAATGGCTATGGAATAATCTGACAGATCATGCAATCCTTTTCAACGAGAAGGTGCAAGGCACTCGTGATGAAACCTCAGCAATGACAAAGATTGCTGGTCTCCGAAGGAATAAGAAAGATATCAGAATTGTAATCACCAAAGCAATTTCTGAGAAGGATGGCGTATATGGTACTGTATATGCTGCCCAGCCAGATAAGTTTGCGACAGCAATAAGTAGTTGCCTTGATATGTATGGTTTCTGCTATTTTTTGGTGATTTCTTTTTGTACTGATTTTTTAACAGACTAAAGAAGTGGTACCATGCACATGCGTCAACAATGAAGTCTACTGGCCAAGGTATTGCTCCCAACGACCCTAAATACCAAAACCTCCTTGGTAAGTTCAGTTCATCAGTCGTTGTCATCTGTCCCCTCTTATTGAAAAGGAATTCCATAGAAAAAATTGTTGCGGAGTTCCCTTACTGGCATGAGTGTGATCGTATATGGTGGGGCAATCCCACATATGATGCAAGGCAGTTCGATGTGACTCCTGGAATCAACCAGACTCGGGATTTCCTTTCCATTGTCAATTGTGGTGGATCAACTGCTGCTGCGACTAGTCAGCACCCTGCCCCACCAGTGGCTGATGAAGACGATCATGAACTTGATGAAGAGAATTGTGTTGGAGAGCACAATGACATATATATGGGATTTGATCCTGCCGCCGCCGTGACTGAACCTGGAGATGGGGGGTCAGCTGATCCCCAGGCTGATGAATCTAGTGACTGTGACCTTTCCGATCCTCGCCATGATGTTGTTGAAAGCATATAGGTGGTAAGGTAGAAGAATACCTGACACTCACCAAGGTTAGAGGGGTTGGTTTAAGGAGATGGTTGTGATAAGAACACAAGATGCTATTCAAACTCAGATGACTGAGTTCCCACTTATATACTACATACACCATGTGACTATTTCCTAATAAGGTAAGCTACACTACAACTAGTAAGTAATAAGTAGTGTTGAGAGCTACTACATGGTGCTCAATCAACAGGTGTTACATATGAGGAAGAAGAGGGGTCAGAAAATGAGGGATGCAATATGGATATATATCAAGATCTGGATAGAGATACAGCCATAGTTGATGCTGCGCTAGGCACGTTTGATGATGAGATTATTTCACCACAGCCCACTGAATTCTCTGAACATTCTTTGCATCAGGTAAGTTATAGATTTAAGTTGTATGCCCTATTCTAACTGACACAAATTTTTTAGATGGTTCACAAAGGTGCCCATGTGTCGACTACTATGCCAGTGACACCTAACCACTGCCGTGCTACATCATAGGACAGTCATGCTGCATTTTGCTCTTCTCCATACTCTCGTCCCCCTCATTCTACCTCCAACTCCACTTCTTCGTCTTCTAGGCCAGTGTCTAGTACTTGTTGTCGTCGTCCACACTCCATAACATCACAAACCAGTATGTCCAAAGGAAAGACTCCGCTTGCCCAGATATAGGCTGACCACGAGAGCTGCATGGGTGCATTGAATAATGCCACCTCAGAGAAGCATTATAAAGCTTCAATACTACGGAATGAAGTCAAGGTAACAGAATTGCATGCTCATATGCGTAAAAAGGAGATTACGCACCTAGAAGCCGAGAATGAGAGGGACTGTGCTGAAGCTGACAAGATCCATGCGCGGATGATGGAAAGAAAGAGAATGGACATTGAGGTCCTTTGGGAAGAAGCAAAGCTTATGGCTCTTAAAGTCCAACTAGCCCAGCTGAATGCCAACAATGGTCTTGCTGATCCTGGCTCATCCTCAGCTGCCATGATGGGTTCTTCCACCACTTGATTATCTTGTATGGCATATATTATCATTCTCATATCACAGTGTCTCACCCTTTTCCTTTAGTAACCACTATTTTTTTTTGTGAACTTGTCCCTCCATGTTCCTTCAAATCATTTTCCCCAATTTTGTAACTCATGCCTTGTTTCTCTCAATTCCATTGTTGTTTCTACTACGTATGACATCCATTTATGTTTGAAATACATATGATATTTTTACAGACACAAACCATGTTCATCTATCAACTTATCCATCAAGTAACTTCGAAAGTGCTGCCCTTCTTCCTCTCTAGCTACTTCTGGAATCCCAGGATTGTCTTCCCTCTTCCACCACTCAGCAGCTTCTCTTCTTGCCCAGGCTATTGTTCCATGTCCCAACTCGTTCTTCCACAACTCTTCAAAGTGTATTATCATGTTGTGCAAGATCATGCAACATGTAATCCAATAGGTGGCGATGTGTAAGTCATCATTTGTTCTGATTTGAAGATGAAGTTCACAAAGTGACTGAAAACAACCCTTTAGAGCTGCAAATGCATGCTCGACTCTCATGTGAACCTACCAAATGGTCAAACGAATCCATAATAGGTAAGCTTATACTGTACTACAGACCTTTGACAAATATTGATTATATGTGTTTTGCTGACATGTCAGGTTTCCACTTCGTGGTTTCTTGAATGGTACAACACACCACCATGTAGAGGGATACGCTGAGTCTGCCCAAATCCAGTGGCCCTCTGGAATTATTCTTCCACCATTTCTTGCCACCTGTGTCCCTTTGAATGCATATGCATCATGTACACTTCCCGGTTGGCCAAGTCCATAGTCAACAAACATCAAGTTGTGTGGCATGATAATTCCCTTCAAGTATGTGAGAATCACAACATCACAATGCAAGAGGATACTAATACTTGACCAACCTGACAATTTAGGGAAAACCATGACTTTCGGTCATAAAAACCATCACTGAACATCCCAGGTCAAGCATACAGGTTGATTGATGTGCCATCTGCAGCAAATACACCATTTCTCCAAGCACTGCAAGTTTGTCGTGCAGTAAAAGCACGCGCTCAATGCATTTGCTGTGAACAAACTGCAGGTATTGTTATAGTTCAGGACCTATATGCTACGTTTCTCATTTTATTCATTTTCGAACTTAACGTTTTCTTTTCATTTTCGAAGTCACGTGACCTGAGGTCTAGCCCATGATGTCACTATGACATCATACCTCATGTTTTTCATTTCTGACTCTTTTCCCATGAGGACGCTTCTATCTTCCCACATGGACTTCTCGCCGTCCTCATGGCTTCCTCATTTCCCTTTCTTCTCACACCGGCCCTCAATTGATTAGGACTCAGACGACCTACCCTAAATTCCCTTACTTACATATATAAACCCTCTCCCTTCATCGTCTATTCCCCAGTCCTATTCACTTGAATACTCTCCTACCTAGGGGCCTGTTCTCTTGATTACCACTCCTGTTCTCTATCTCTTCCTACTCTGCAATTGCCAGCTTTGTGCACGTTATCACACACTCTTCGTCGTAACACGTTTTATGCTCTATCTCGGAACCGTCAACTTCCTCATCGCCGACTACCACGTACTTGTCCACATTTGGTTGGACACTCGCAACCGAACCGTTCATACCGTCGCTGAAGTAGCCCAACGCCTAGATTAGGTGTTGTTCTACATTGTTAAGTTCTCATCCCGTTTCAGGTATAGTGATGAATTTATCATGGCACTCAAGAAGTGCAGCCATAACCTGGTGAGTACAGTTACAGACTGTTCCAATGCTAACTCCTGCCCATTGAGCCACATCCTTGGGTGAGCAAGTATTGCCATAGTGCCCAGCACAAAACAGAAAGATGGAAAGCTGGATTGAAATTGGTAATTGCTGTTTATTTGATCAATTATGGAACACGGGGTAATCACAGATCTCGTCTAGGATGTCATCAAATATTTGTGGATTGACACAGACCTTTTTGCGGAATAAATGAGGTCGATGTTCAGCAAAATGACCAAGAAGGGGGAGTTGGGATGCTTGCATCATCCCTTCATCCAGGCATTCCAGTATGTGTGCCCTCATTACTTCATCTTTCAAGGCTTTGATTGAGTTGAGGATATTCCCATATCGTAAGTCGATCTCCTCCAATGTTGACATTGTATCGTCTGAGTCTGACATGGCACCATGAGTAACAGATAGCACAGAGGAATCAAGAGATGTTGGCGAGAGTATCATTGGACTATCATCCTCATCAGATGATACATTCATCCACTCATTGTCATTTGTAAGTTCCAAGTCACTGCTACCATCAAGAACTGCACTAATTTCTTCATTCCAGCGAACTGCTACAGATATTGCACTTTGATGGAGGGTTCCAAGCACATTGAGGCGAATAGAGGCTTGTGGCATGATGTGGGGGGTAGAAAGAATTTGATTGCACTGTTTTCAAACGTTTTGTCCTTATATTGTGTAATAAAAATGTTATCTTGGTCATATCACTCCTAGGCCTGTGATCCTGATATTATATTATTAGACAGGTATTCACGGAATTTGAAATGGCGGAGCTTTAATCCTTTCACCGACACGGCTCAACTTTGTCTGCAGCTGAGCTAGGGTTTAGCTAGGGTTTAGCTCCCACCTGAGCCCAATTTGAATACCCTTATTGTTCGACTTTGGACAGTGATGCGCTGCTTTTATATCTCCAACGGGCCACCCACAATCGATGGAATAATCTATCTACAGCACTGTTTGTGGTCCAAGTTAGATCTTCCGCGATCCCATTGTCCTCCCAGTCAGGCTTGGGTGACCAGACCGTCCGTCGACGGCTTAGTACCACATGAAGTTACCAGCGCCTCCGGGTCGGGGGGCTTTGGTCGATAGAGCGGATTCCCAGGGACACGTGCTCGATAAGCCCCTTTCGAACAATATTGATCAAGGCACATTCTACTTATCATGACGCCCAGCCTTGCGTTGTCAATTCTCGTGCGAGTCCATAGTATAAGATATTTCTACTACCAGGTAATAAGGCGATCGGACATACATCTTGTAAGTAGTATTGAAGGTCGTTTCGAGACGAAACTCTTTGAGCCTGAGCCTGGGATAGAGGAGGTACAGATCAAAAGTCACACAAATCCAGTGGTATTGTGCTAGACAGACGGGATATATTTTAAACAGTCCACCGAACAGTCCAGTACCCAAGAATCGGAATGATAAATGAACGAGGAAAAACAAGAGAGGTCAAGTCTAGTCTGAGGTGAGGTCAATGACATCGTCGTCTCGATCCTTGCTTCGTTTAGCGCGTGCAACGAGTAAAGGAGCATAATGCACAGGGCGAGGTGCAGCGGTCTTTTCGTCGTTATGCGTACTGCCCTTGAGACTCGTAGATATAGCTCTGTCAAACACCCGAGATTCGACCGCGGCCACCTTCAAGGCAACAGGAGGGGCGGGCTTGAACCTGGACGTACGTACAGGATCAGGAGGCGCCTCTTCAGCCGGAACGGGTGGGACAATGTCGCCTACAGGAGAGGGTGACGCGCGCACAGGGGAGGGCGGCGCAGACAAAATCATCCCTGCGTCCGCCCATCCATCCACATCCTGGTCCGTCCAATCATCCTGGCTCTGATCCTGATTCTGTTGCACCTCCGCCTCGCCACCCCCTCGGTTATTATCGACATCGATCTCTGCATCGTCTTCGTCCTCCGACCCGCTCGAGATGTAAATCGCAGAAATGTCGCTCGGCCGAGGCTTCCGCCCCACGCCATTACCTGTATACGTAGATCCAGGATCATCTGGTTGTGGCACACGAGTGCCTGACGCCATACATTCCTCCGCACCGGTCCACAACACGGCGTCATCCGCACGAGAAGAATTAGACAACCCCGGTGGTGTCGGAGACGATGCGCGCCCCCGCGCGCTGGGGATGTGCCGCGGTGATGAATGGGCCGCAGACTTACGTGGTGACTTTAGGATTCCATTCCTCTCATTCTCAGATACATGTATATCTGTATCCGGCGACACACAACGGCGTGGTTTCATCTTTTTGTGTGGTTCGGCGACGATCCGAGACGTGGTGTTGATGGGACTTGTAGGGAACCCGTCTGACTGCTTTGATTTCATAGATGGAGCAGGACCTGTCGAGCCATGGACGGGCAGGGGCTTGACAGGGGAAGGGCTTGGTGTCGGAGAACGCGGTGGCGATGGCCCACGTGGGGTGGTAAACACATCTACAATTTCGATTCCGTCGCCATTGTCATTTTCGTCGCCATGCCTTCTCTCGTCCCTCGCGCGTGGAGATACGAGCGACTCGGACGCGAATTGCATTGGAAATGGCCGAGGTGGAGGACGGGAATTCGTAGCTATCGTTACCTCTTTCACCCTTGACTTGGCAGAGCCACGATGAAACAATGGTAATGCATCCTCTTCATTTCCCTCCTCTTCGCTCTCTAAAGTTGATTGGGGAAGGAGAATATGGGCTAGTTTCGATGGTGACCGTGCAATCGGCGTGGGGTTAATCGCGCCTGGAACCAGATTCGTGCTTGTGCCTGTGACGAGAGGGGCCGAGAAAGAGCGTTCGGAGAAAAGTGAAGTGGTATGCACTACCGTCGAGGGAGTACTACTTGATCTCGATGCGTTTCCTCTTGCTCTGAGGTCGATCGCACCATCCACCACTCTGCCCGGGGCTTTCAAGGTCGACGAAAATTTGCCAACACCAACGCTCACGCTCTGTCAATGAATTGTTAGTTCTTGATCGCGTCGTTTTGATGAAGGCGTCGGGACTGACCACATTAGCATCCACTTTGTCGTGCGTAGTGACGATTTCTGTCGCGGTCGTGCCAGACAACGAACGTCGAACCTCGCTCACCTCAATGTCTGAATCTGAATCTGATACATCGACAAACACGGGTTTTTTCCTCGCCTGCCGAGTCGGCGGACTTGGTCGACAAGGCAAACTTGATGCGCCAGGTTTGGAGCCAGATGGTCGAGGAGGTGGTGAGCTGGACGATTCTTCTTCGTATCTTGGAACGACTGTTGGTTTTGATTTAGCTTTAGAGGTCAGGTTGGGAGGGATGATAACAGGGTTGGATTTAGCACGGAGAACGTCAAGCGGACGCGACGATTTCGGCAAGGGGAGTGGAGTATCGACGTCCGTAGATTCCTCTTCCTCCTCTTCGTATACGCGCTTCGAAGTTGTAGGATTCAGTGTGGGTTTGACCGGAGGGGGTCGAGACACGGGTGATTTTGACTTCGTTACCTTCCGGTTCGTCGCACTAGTCTTTACACTCGTCTTTGTTGTCGCCTTTATGGTGCCCGTCTGCCCCGCCTTTCCCTTTCCCCTTGCTCTGACCTTTGATTTCCCTTTGTCTCCCTCTCCGTCAGACGAACACGGACTTTTGGACACTACCGCCATCTTCGTCACAGAAGGCCTGGGTACCGACTCATCCTCATCACTGTCCATGACGTCATTCACTTGCGTCCTTTTCGACGTCGACTTGGCACCCGTCGCACGCCCACCCCGCCCACCACGTCCACCTCTTGTCCCGCGCTTCGCCTTCTTCCCCTCACGCACCCTCACCTTTTCCTCATAAGCCTCCACCAACGCAGGTGCAGCAGCGCGTACCATGCACGCAGGCAACCACAAACGAAGCGGGTTCGTCGGGACCTCTCGGCGCGCCTTGCGTTTCTTCGTGCTCGACTTGGCTGCGGCGCCAGCGGCGGTCTCTAGGCGCTCGATGCCCTCGTCGCTTCCGCTTTCGTCCGCGTCTTGGCTGAGTGTGCCATCATCTTCGTCTTCGGGGTCGATGCCGAATAGCCCTCCGACGAGGGGAGGTCGGAGGCCTTTTACGCCGCTCTCTGCTCGCTCGACGAGGGTGGTGGGGTCGACAAGGACGCGATACTCAAGTGTGGAATCGGTGGAAACATGAGTGCGCTGGGAGAGCACCTCCAGCAGGAGCGGAGAGGGGCGGGCAGTCAACCTCGGTGAGGAGGGTGATGTAGAACGAGATGAGCTAGGTGAGCCGGAAGAAGTGAGCGGGACGAGTGAGGATAGCGTGAAGGACTCGGATGAAGATGGATCGCAAGTAAGTGGATTCGTAGCCGAGGATTTCTTCGAGGGAGATGAAAGTGCAAGGGCGGAGAAGGCAGATGAGATTCGTTTGGTGGGTGATGAGGGACCAGCGATGTCTTCTTCCGTTTCCTCCTCGCTATCAGGATGGGGTACAGAGTGCACTGTGGGACATCGACTTCTGTCACCATCCAAAACAACTCTCCGGACCGCTCGGTTTACAATTCCAGGCCAGAGGACGGTTCTGAACCTATGCACGATGATGTCTTTGACCCCCCACTCAAAGTAAAGCTCGCAGAGGGAGGCAATTCTCATGGGATCCGGGTCATTCCTCCATACGCCAGGCGGGGTCTTGCGTTTACCCGAATTTTCGGTAGTAAGTGGGTCCGCATAGGACATAAGGACAGGGAGAGAAGGAAAGTCGTCTGGAAGTGAGGCTGCGAGAGAAGGCTTCTTTGAGGGTAAAAGACCACTCTTGTTCGTTTTGAGCTCGATTCTGACGTCTTGCCTCCAACGGTCGAGGAAAGTATCAAGTCTGGCACCTCTGAGTTCTTTGACGGCTTTGAAAAGGGAATCGCCGAAACCTGCGCGGGCGAGGCCAGTTGCGAACTTCTGACCACAGCCAGGGAGACCGGCCGGGATGTAGTCGCCACCCGAGAGGAGACCGATAAGGATGGTACCCGCTCGAGAGAGGGCGACGGAAGGATCAGAGAGAATAGCATCTGCTGTGTAGGTGACAACATGGTTGCCGTCATCCTTTCCTTGTGCGTTTTTGACAGGGTGAGCACGGTTACCCGAGAGCGTATTGCTCGGGCTGAGGAGATGAGACAATGGAACAAAAGCGAACAAGAAGACGCACTTTCGAATGACCATAGTGGCCCCAAAGAGAAAGTTATCCACGTCGTCACTGAGGACCGCGTCGATGATGCCGATTTTGTTGAGATGTGCGAGTTCGGCTTCGGCTTCCCCTGGTGCGACCCACCACTCGAAACCAAACGCGTCAATGAAATTCTTCATACCCTGGGTGAGCCAGTGCACGTTTCCGCCGACGCGCTTTCCGCGTTTGACAGCGGGTCTGTTTGGGCCATCGAAGACGAAGAGAGGGAGCAAGGGCGATTGGAGTAGACGACAGCAACGAAAGAAGAGAGTGCGAAGTTCTGGATTTTCGCCCTCTTTTCCATACGCGGCGTGAAAGAACCAGATGGATGCATCGATGCCAATGCGGAAACCACGCTGGGTTGGATTAGCATTGAAACCGTCCTCGACAGCGAGGTCCGTCAGCGACCGAACTTGGCCAGCGGGACGCAGAACCTGGAAAGTCGTGGTCAGTCAGTAAGCATGGTCGTAACCGAATTTTAGTGTCACCTCCCACAAGCCAGCGACACCCATTCGAGACGATTCATTTCAACAACATTACAACAAACAGTGATTAGGGTCACGTGATTACTACTACGCAAAGTGAATCCCTTGTTCATGGAAAGCAGACAACAACCTGGCATCACAGAAAGATCAGAAAACCCTCTAAAACTGGTTCAGAACAAACATCACATACTTTAATAGATCATCAATCGTCATCTTTGCAGCCCTCTGATCCGAGTACCCCGTCGTGTTCAAGACCTCTTCCACTCTGGCCTTCATACCGACACTGTCGTCGATCATCTAAACACACATGTAAGATGAGCATGCCTCACATAGATCTCGATATCGATGACCTTGTTTTGCAACGAACACCACGTCCGCCAGTTTTTTTCCAGCATGTCCATGACCCCCTTTGCCGTAAATGTCGCATGAACCGTCTTGTTTCTCCGTGAAAACACTATTCGTCCGAGACCGTCAAACTCTTCAAATTTGACCGGTGGTGGTGGATCGAGCGGTGCCATGCGCACAACGGACGACTCTACCAACGGCGCAGGTCGGAAGTTGTTCTTCCCAACATGCATCAGTAGATCCACTTTGGAATAGAGTTGGACGTTTGCAGACAGTCTCGACCACAACTCCGTGCCGGGTTGGGCGACTAATCGAAGGGCGAACTCGCGCTGGAACATGAGGATGGCAATGCGGCATATCGGTCGATGAGAAAGCAAACGGAAGACGAGCGGTGATGAGATTTGATATGGCGTATTGGATATGCATACATCGAAATAGGGCAGGTCGGCTTTAACAAAATCGCCAATGATAATGTCGAGTTTTCGTTGTTCAGGTCTGGAATATCAGAGCGAGTTGGGTTCGGCTTGATAAGAGAAAAGACATCGCTACGCACTTTCCCTGGACACGCTTCGTGACTTCGGCAGCCATTCGAGGGTCCATCTCTACGGCGGTGACATGTTTTGCTTTTTCGAGAATGCGAACCGTCAGATTTCCAGTACCAGGGCCGACTTCCAGGACTTTGTCCGTCGGGCGGAGGTTCGCCTGGAGAGGGATCAGCTCGGACACACGACGATGTATGTCAGTAGCATACCTTGTCTACAATTCTAGTGTAAAGAAAAAATAGTGTGATCAAGCTGTGGTCCCGGTATAAATTGATGCATACGTCTGTGCGATCTGGGGATTTTTGAGGATATGTTGGCCAAATCGCTCGGTGTTGAAGATCGGGTTTCTAACGCCTGACGAGGTTCCCTCAACATTATCGCGGTTTTTTGCAGAGTTTGTTGTTGCTGACTTGATGGAGGACGAATGTGTCCTCGAGAAACGTTCTGATGTCGCTCGAGGCATTGAGTCTGTCGTAAAACTCTTTCAAGCGCTGCACGCATCTTCATCAAGGTTGCCTTTTTTGGTAAGTTTATTAGTAGTGCTCCTCCTCGACTTCGACTCGAACTACCAACGCGATGTTCAAAAAACCATTGTCGAATATCAAGACGTCAGGTGTGTCTTTACTTGACGTGAAGGCTCAGCGAAAGCAGCTTCTCGATCTACAGCACCCATCCGCAGCTCTGATCGACGCAAGCTCAAGCAGCGTGTCGTACAAACGTATGGCATAGAGTCCCCTGAACTCGGCGAGCTGCTCGTACCAGATGGACTCATGTCGCAAAAAGTTGCAACATATACCAACGATCCCGGCGTGAGCATTCCCATCACCTCATGTTCGAGCTCATTCATCCCACCTGCGACTTAGGTCGTTTATCTCTCGTCCGAGGGCAATCCGCTCTGGTTCACCATCGGAAAGGATGCGAATGATCTTATCCCTACAGGTAACCCTTGCCTCTAATATTGCATCAGTGCCGTCTGATGTTCTGTGTCGTGCGTCCCAGTCTACACCTTATGGAAGAAATACGACCTGCTTCCGTGCATCACCACACCAGCGTCGGTCATACCTGTCCTCGTGGGGGGTGCTGACCTCATGATCCCTGGTGGTAAGTATCCGCACTCTTTTTCTTTGGCACCGAATCGCCACGACCGGCAATGCTTGACTAACCCATGTAGTCGTTCAGGTATCCAGTCCGACCGTGTCACCGCAACAGCTCGTCAGTGTCGCACAACTAACAACTGGATCTCCCTCAACGTGTGGGCCTCCACTCGCAGTCGGGCGGCTGGCGGTGGACCTGGACGTGTTGAAGGCAGGTGCAAAGGGAAAGGCCGTTCACGTATTGCACACCTGGAATGACCATTTATTTGCCATGGGAAACAAGGCTGATCCTCCGGGAGAAATCGAGGTCAAGGAAGATGAAAGCAAAGACGAGGATGCGCCGAAATCGGAACCGCCTGACGAGGGGCAAGAGTCCGTGCCCGACGATGTGGCCAATGATCCGAGCGGGTCGAACGGCGCCGCACCCAATGTTTTTCCTCCGGCAGAATCGCTAGTCCCCGCTTCTATTCGCAAAATCCCGACCTCCGCTCCGAGCGAACCGGTGTTCTCCAAGGAAGGTGAGACCTGCTCGCTAGAAACCATGTCGATATTGACAGGTCACCAGAAGTTTCCGATATCTTACGCGTTGCCGTCCTGCAAGCCATCGCGACCACACTCAAGTCCTTTACATCTGCATCTTTTCCTATATCGGCAAGCACCTTCTATTCGTCATACATCCTACCTTTCCGGCCCGCATTTGTTCGCAAGTCCTCGCCTGATGAGCAATCACAACCGTCATCTAGCGAAGTGCCGTCTTCTTACGCGCAGATCGATATCAAGCACTCAAATCACAAGTCTCTCCTCGCATTTTTCAAGTTTCTAGATAAACAACGAATTCTGATACTTAAAGATATGAAACCGGAACCGCTCATAATGAGTGTGTCGGCCACACACCCTGATGTGGTTTTACATAAACCATATACATCACTTCTGGACGTACAAATCAAGGAAGAGAGAAAAGAGAAAAAGGAAGAGGAGGAAAGGTCCAAGGTGCGGGAAATGGAAGTAAAAGAGTTGTGGAAGCCACATACTCCCAGTGGATCTGCCAAGTTTTTCTCCGAGGGAGGGTTCGAGTACGTGGTCTTTCGTTTTATTTCCAGCAAGATTTGCTGACGTCGGTACAGCTCCTCGGCGCTATACAGTTATTCGGATTTGAAGTTGGCAGTAAACAAGTATATCGCCACGCGGAAACTTACGAACCCGCGAGATCAGTCGTATGTCAACGTCGGGTCAGACGAAGTGCTACACTCTACGGTACGTGCGAAAGAGGAAACGCCCGAGACCATCGAGTTCCTGAAGCGAGAGGACGTTGTGCGGAGACTATCAGAGAAGATGCAGGGTTGGTATGAGATACAAGCAGAGGGAAAAGATCCGGTACTCAAGTGCGTCACGTCCTGGGCGTTTCGCGAGAGACTCACGGGGTATTGTTGATAGAAAGGGACAGTTGAAACCGGTTTTGGTCGTGGTCAAGGTTCGGCAAGGCAGAAAGGCAAGTACATTGGTGACAGGGTTCGAGCCGTTTTTCCTCGAGGGAGAGGAGATGGCGGACGAGCTCAGACGGTTATGTGCATGTGCAACTTCTGGTGCGTGTTTGGTGACTGGTCTAGCTTGCAACTGACGTGTGTGGGCTGGTAGTGTCCCCTACGCCTGGAAAAGCGTCGGGACTAGAAGTGCTTGTGCAAGGGAAGCATATCCAGACGGTGACCCGGTTTCTGCTCTCGAGGGGTGTTCCGAAAAAGTGGATAGAGTCTGCTGACCTGATGGGAAAGAAGTAGTAACATGACTATAATTACTAGCACAAGCTGACTGAGCACGTCGTTGGACACGATGACCACGACCACTGTTCTCTTTGCTGTCCCGTACGCCGACGTCGTCGCGCAGTCCGTTCCGTCTTGTCTTTCAGATAGCTTCTATGGCATTTACGGCGAGCTGGCCATCTTCAAGCCTACCGAGTCCGTCTGTGTGACTCAGAACGACGACGCTCCGGCGGTTATCGTCCCATTGCCAGCTGGCATCGAGCAGCTCGTCTGGCTCCAAGAATCCGCCATCGATCCTACTCTCCGAACAACCGCATACGACGCTCAAGTGACCGACTTTTTCGAATGGCTCCGCTCCGATGACGCTGTCATCCCAAGCACCGACTATCAGACCGTCCTACTCGCACCGCCCATCCTCTCCCTGCTCTACCACGACACCGCACTCAGTTCCGCCCTTGTCGCAGTCCCAGACGAAGTGACTGCTTATGCAATCTCGTCCTTCCTCCCGCGCTACTGGAAAGCCTCCCCGATCCCACCCACCCCCGTCCCATACCTCCCCGTCCCAGAGCAAGCCGTCGACCACGTCCGCAAGCTCCTCGCATCCCTAGAATTCGACCCCGTCGTCGCCAGCATCGTCAACGGCCTCTCCATCGACGGCATGCGCAGCGACATTCGCTATCTCACCAACGAAGACGGCACATCCGGGATCGAGTCACGTCACTCATTTTCCAGTGGCTCGCGTGTCGCCGCTGCATGGCTCAAGGCGCAGTTCGAGCGCACCGGCGCAACGTGCGAGCTCAAGCCGTTCATGGCGGCCTTTGCGCCCAACGTCGTCTGGTATGCGCTTCTCCCCACTCGCTCTCGTATTCCTCTGACGCTGATCCGTCGATGGACGTGTTGTGGATAAAAAGTAGATATGATGGTACAGTGGACACGCAGTCGACCGTGCTTATCTCCGGCCATTATGACTCACGTGGTTCATTTGGCTCGTCACGCGTGAGTTGATCACCATGTACCGCACTGTTGATCGTCAGATGACGCTGTGATGGTCTTGCAGGCACCCGGTGGTAACGACGACGGCTCCGGTACCATCTCTCTGCTCGCGATCGCACACCGCATCAAGGAGCTCGGGATCAAGTTCCACACCAACGTCGAACTCGTCGCGTTTGCGGGCGAGGAGCAGGGATTGTACGGCTCGAAAGCCTATGCGCGTACGTAGTTTCCTACACTCGCGGGTACTTGGTCGCTGAAAACCCCGTGCAGGAGAGTTGCGCGCGCAAAACGCAAACGTGACGTTGATGATACAGGCAGACATGCTTGCATACCACGCGCCTGGCGAGCCTCCTCAGCTTGGCTTGCCAAAGTCGTGCGTCACCCTTTCATTTCCTTTTATCCATTCAACTCACGTGTCAGCGTCCAGCATTGGCACCCCCGAGGTCGCGGAGTTGGTCACGAGGATGGCTGTGATGTACAGTCCTGAATTGACTGTCGGGTACACCGCTGCTTGCTGCAGCGATCATCAGGTACGTTTTCCTTGGTGTAGGGGTGGAGGGATGGTAACCGACCATTCTTCCCCCAGTCTTTCCACCAGCAAGGATACGCTGCTACACAGGTCTTTGAACGTGCTGGACCGAGTAAGTCGTCCAGACCGAGTCAGGAGGACTGACACTGAGGATGACGTCTTTCATCTAGTCGCGGATCCCATGTATCACAACAGTGGTGCGTACTCGTGCGACCGTTTTTGTGAGCCATCTCCCTAACACTGTTCCAGGTGACGTGAGCGAGAGACCAGGATACGACCTCCAACAGGTCCAGTATATCTCGAGAGTCCAGGTAAGCTGTCCACCTGGATCCATATGTAATATCCTCATCAAAATGCCACTTCTAGTTCGCGACATTGTTACACGCCGCAGGGTTTGAGCTTCTCGAGGCGATGGATTAGCCCCAATATCGTGGCGTCAGGAACGGGATGGACAACGTTATCTTATGGGTAATTGTATCATGTCCCTGTTACATGAAATATGCGGTAGCAAGAAAGATTATATGATGGAACTCTATACGTTGTAATACTCGAAAGCGGGACTACCAGGTTCAGATGTCTCGATGATCGACGACGTAAAACCTGGCTCGTCTCTCTGCAACGCTTCATCGACCAAAAACACCTCTGCATCGACCAAGTTCAGCGATCGTTTCAGGTATGGCAAGAACTCGGCGAGAACTTGTGACTCAGAAAACGACAAACTGCGGTTAAAGGCAGCCTTGGCCCCAAAGTCCTGCATGCGTTTCTGTACATGTACGTGGTCACCGCACCGATCTTCAAAACATGAAAAACCAAGTACCTTGAACGCTTGCACGAACGGCATCGCACGTTTATCCTTGATCAACCTCCTCTCTGTCAAGATCGCTCGCACGCGCACGTCGTCCACCTTGTCATCCACTTCCGAATACGCCTCCTTGACCGCCTGCACACACGCCTCCTGCCACTCTGGGAACCGCGTCGCCACGTACACCCGAACGCTCTTGGGCAATTTGGGATCAAACGAAGGACCGTCTGGTTTACCCTTTTTGGACTTGGACATTTTCTTGAGTAGCGTCGTCTCGGCGTCGCGAATCATCTTGAGCGTGCCGCGCATGTATGCACCTGCCTCGATAAGGGTAAGGTCGGCTGTGCGGCCTGGGTCGGGCCAGCGCGCAAACTGAATCGACTGGGGTTCTTGCAGAAAAGCGAGCCAAATGTGTTCAGCAGAGTGGGGGGCAAAGGGAGTCATGAGTAGGGTAGAGGTGCGAATCCAGTACTTGACCAGGTCGACGTGCATACCGACCTCGCCGGTAACCTCGCGGTACCAATCACGGATGTTTTGGAACTCGTAGAAGCCATACTTCAAGGCATCCTTGAAGGAGGTGCTGGAGTGAAAAATGAGGTCACGGAAGAGATCGAAGAGAAGGAGAAACATACCTGTCGTAGTGGTGCTTGGTGATGTTAATGTGGTCTATGATTTCTTCCTCAAAGATACGATCGTGGTAGTTTTTGGGGCCAACCCTCAACTTAGATTCGGTTTTCAACGTGTCCTATGTGTTCTCGTTAGCAAATGATACGTCCAAAAAGTCGAGTACATACTTCACACCATCCCAGCAATGTATGCAAACGCAAGATATTTGCATTGGCTGTCTTTTCATCAAAGTTGGCATCCTCGATACCATCACCAGCATCGGCCAAGGTCAGACGCATGGCGTCCGCACCAAACTTTTCGATCCCCTCCCGGAGTGTCAACGAATTCCCCTTGCTCTTTGACATCTTTTGTCCATTGAGCATCAAGTGTCCGTTCGTGCGGATGCTCAGAGGTAACTTGTCCTCTGAGAATATGGCAACGTGGTTGTACAGCGAGAACGTGAGGTGATTTTGTACCAGGTCCTTGCCCGACGAACGCATGTCAAAGGGGTAAAAGTAGTTGAATTCGTGCTTCATCGCGTCGGCTTTCTCTCTTGGGAAGGGCTCCGGATCGGGCCAAGGACCGTCGCAGAATATGTATTCCCAGGCTTCGTCAGTCATCTGTTCAGCTGTCACACCCAGGGGGCCGACCGTGTGCCCGGTAATGTCCCCGTCTGTTTTGTGCAGTAGGTTAGATCGAACCAGACAGGTAGGGTGGTGAGAGCCTTACCATGGAGTAGATGGGCGATAGTGTAGTAGGCCATGTAGATTGTCGAATCACTTAGACTTTCGACCATGAACTGAGGATCCCAAGGCATCTTCGATCCCAAGCCGTACGTGCGGGCACATGCCCACTGGTTCAGCCAAGCCAAGGTTGACTCGAACAAATTACGGGTCTCTACGGTCCAAGTGTTCATTCTCGCCAAGAGTCTGAAGAAGAAAAGAAAACGGTCAGCGGAACAAAGACGCCCGTGTCCACGGAAACGATTTACCTTTCGGTCTGCGCTCTCCAAGCAGGTTCACCAAAGTCAATGTACCACTGATCCATCATGGCGACGACACACTCGTCCGCACTACGCGACATGACCAAGTTCTCGGGCTCAGCATAGGCGACAGCCAAACCTCTTTCTATCAGTTGTGCGCGAACCTTTGGTTTAGCATCTTGGACCGATTCGCCTTTAAAGTCACCGATGATCATGGTACCGCCATAGAAACCCTCTTTGTATGCGATCTCTTTGGCGTCCGCGAGTGCTTTGGCGTCCTTGGGTGACTGGATCTTGAGCTCCTTGCAGACCTCGACGGCGGTGAGATCCCCGTATTTGGAAGTCTTGATGACAGGGACAGGCGTGAAATCCACCCACTTGGAATCCACTTTGTAGTACTCGGCCTTTTTACGCAGTTCTTCCGTCGTCATGTAATCGTCTGGTGAGTCGGAGGGCACTGAAGTGACAACGCCAGTTCCCTGTCGTATATACTTGAGTATCACTGTACAGATGGAACAGGTAAAATTGACATGCCTTGGTTGCTTTTACGCTCTCCATCGGTAGTACGTATACCTCGGGGATAACACCAAAAGGGGCTCTGACTTTTGTCCCGACGATGCTTGCACCATCGATCTCCACAAGCTGCACAACCTCCCCGCGCGAGGGGGAAAGGCCTTGGAAGGCCATATTGCGCGCTGCGCGGTATGAAACAAGGAAGGCGTCGGTGTCGTTAATGGCAAAAACGCCGTACGTCAAGGATGGGCCGACGAAGCAATTAGTTTGACCATACCTGTAACCGAATAACGTGAGTGAAAAACGGATCGGGAAATGCAAGCACGGCGAATCGTACATTGTCTCTGGGCGCAAAGTGGCGGGGACCAAGTACACAGTTCTTCCTCCGACTTTACCCTCGACGAGTGCCTTGGCTGCAGGGCTCCACTCGACCACTTGCATTTTTATGGCAACATATTCCTGTGGGCCGACACCTTCTCCATCAGATCGATCATGGTCCATGCATGGTTGGCCATCTTTGGGACTGTAGATTGTATATCGTTCGCCAAACTTGATTTTACCGAGTCCGTGCAATTTGTTCATTTGCCATCGAACGAAGGAATCATAGTAAGGGTTGATATCGGTGGTCAGGAAAGAGCGACGCCAGTCTATCCGATTACCCATAGCATTGTGATCGTCCTAGGGTGAGATAAGCAAATAAGAAGTGATTTGCGAGGTGCAACATACTTTGCAGATCGGTGGAAAGTAGGAAAGCCAGTAATAAGGATCAGCGAACTTTTTGACCTCCTCGCGGGGCACGCCGATGGATTCCATGATTTGGAATTGGTAGGTCAGACCCGTGGATTTGGCAGCTAGTTTTCCCTTTGTCGCTTTCCCGACCTGTGCAGTGGGAGTAGGCCCATTGACGGTCACCTTCGGAGTCCCATCTTCGACATCGGGATCATATCGCTCCAAGTTTTCACCAAAGAGTTCCATCTCACGGATGATTTTGTCTGATGCTGCCTGATGGAGGTAACAGGTGAGTGGATAGCGAGAAGCACGTAGTTGTGATGCGGGCACACCTTGATTGGCATCCCGGTTGCATGTAGACCATGGGGGAACAAGACGCGCTTTCCGAGCATGCGTTGGTATCCGGCAGCAAACTCGACCTTTGAGATAGTGAAAGCATGTCCGAGATGCAAAGATCCATTCATGTAGGGGTAGGGGAAATTTCCAAACCACTTTGGGTATTTCTCCTTGATCTGCTCCGGGGAGAGACCACGGAGTTGGTCCTGTGAAGGAGCGGCAACCTCAAAGAAACGCCCCTCCTGCCATTGAGCTTGGTATTTCTTTTCCAAAGACTTGAGGTAATCTCGTTTCCCTGTCTGCACGCGAATGAGCGTTGAACAAGAAGATGAGAAAGGGAGATACCTGTGCGAGTTCTATGGTATTAGCCATCGTGCGTAACTGAGAATGTACAAATATTTTACAGCGCCAGAGACGGCGAACAGATGGAGTGATGTATCGCAACAGACCTGTAATCTTGTCCAAGATAGATTCTAATCAGAAAGCTATATTTTTTTTTTGGTCCGAGTCATTTCTGACTGACCCCCCTAGAGCAAATATGTACAAACTCAATGTCACACACGCGACCTGTCACGCGTGACACGTTCATTCCTTCGCGATCATGCCTGGGCCATGTAACAACAGAAGAAAGAGTCAGAAGAAGCAACACATCAAACGGGACAAGAAGCCCTCCATCCCAACACTCCCGGAACCACTTCAACCTCACGACGACGATCCCTATCTTCACGAATCTCCTTACGAATCTCCTACACCATGTGATGACGGTATCTTCATCACTACCCCCAACATACACGATCCTGGTAACGGTCCGCGCGTCCGCGATACGCGCGCATTTCTCTCATCCTTCTTCGCTCAACCTCCCGCATGGGAGGACCCATTGTGTGCAGAGTTTGCTCAGGAAGAAATCCTACAGATGTTATGCACCGTTCTCCCCGAGGAAACTGCCATAGTACGTTTATCTGCTTGTGTTGGCTTACGGATACCAACGTCTGTACAGATCCTGTGGTACAACAAGAGTCGGACCATGGGTCGCGTGTGTCCTTCCTGTCGACGCTTGTACAATTTGGGCGACGTCCTTCCAGACTTGATCCAGGACACACCCAAACTCTTTCCCGAGACACGATCACCATACCTTGCTCGTGAACAGGAGATATCTGGCTTATGTAGGCAACCGCCCAGTCATGGGACCATGTGTTGACGATTCAACCTCATAGGTTCACCACTCTGCTTCATTATGGCATGCTTTAATCATCCCGGCGCTATCAAGACTACTTGGGGTCGTGTTGCGGAAGAGATGGATGACTACACCTGGGAACTCTTCAATAGACCAGGCACAGGTGCTGGCGATCAGAGTCTCAGCATGCTCGTCAAAATGGCACGACTTCCTGACTTGGGCTTGGGGCAGCTATGTTTGCCTGACGTTGATTTTGAATCCGATGGCTATTCTACGAGGTAACCAGAGCGAGCCTTGCTGTCGTGCCCATCTATCGTACATCTGTCCATAATTTACATAGGAATATCTATTCTAACCTTGGAGACCCCCCTAGAGAGTAGTGGTTATGCCCGGAGATGTGGCCGAAGACGCCGGCCGAAAGATGGATAGAAGGCGTGCCACGTATACCGTCGACGCGCCGGAGATGTCCGAGAATGACAGCATTGACAGGTTGTTGAACGGCGCTTACGTGAGCGAGTCCGTGCTCAATTCTCACGGTTGGAAAATGCCAGGCCCTTATACGAAGGCTCCCACCCGCCAAACCGCCCAGCCAACCTTGCCTATAGCTGTACTGCGCGGCCCACCCGCCTAAATCAATCACTCCCCTACACCACCTCACTGTAACATACAACAAAGGTAGGCTCTCCTTTATATTTTATCTACTCTTAGATCGTCTTCCTCGATGTCTGGTGATGCCAGACAACCTTTTTTGTCCCCGTCGTCCCCGTCGTCGTCGTTGTACACTGTCACACCCGCGCTGCTACCGTATTTGTTTGGCCACCGACGCGTCAACACATACCGTGTCCCACAACACTCCACTCGACTTGCACGCCTTTTCGCGTGTTCACGACGTGTTGATTCGTTTGCTAATTCATTTTTTCTTCTCTAGATGCCCAAGGAAGCTAAACCCAAGGTTCGTTCACCATATATTACTTCCTCAACACGCATATAGCTACATATATGCTATGTTTACTCTCTATTCATGCATTCCATTGCCTTTTTTTTCGTCGTTGTTCTGACACTCGTCAACAGCGCAAGGCTGCTGAGAAATCAGAAGCTAAAACCGCGAAAGGCACCAAGTCAAAATCCAAGGGGGGGCCGAAGCGAGCCCTCTCTGCTTACATGTTCTTCAGCCAAGATTGGAGGGAGAGAATCAAGGCTGAGAACCCTGATGCTGGGTTTGGTCAGTGGGTTCCTGACCATGTGATATCCATCTCAATTCTGTTCACAGGCGAAGTCGGTAAACTCCTTGGAGCCAAATGGAAGGAACTTGATGACGATGAGAAAAAGGTAAACATCCTTCTGCTTTGTTTTATATGCATACTTATACCCCATTCAGCCCTATCTTGATATGGCCGCCAAGGACAAGGTACGCGTTGAGGAGGAGAAAGCATCCATGACCGGCGTCAGTCCACTTCTCTTGTCTTCTTTCCTCTAGTTGCCCTCTGAACCCACCCGACAGACAAAGGCCTCCAAAGAGAGTGGTGGCGAAGAGGCCGCCGACGATGATGAGGAGTAAACATCGAAATCACATAATGTGTTGGTACATATCCAAGATTTCGCCTCTCTTTTCCCTATCGTTGCAACATAATCACCGCTTGCTGCGCTTTCCACTGTTCCTAGTATAATTACTACCGCCCCTGCGAGACACTGTGCCTACCAACCTTTGTTCCTATATTTTTTTCCTCCGATCGTAACTTGCTCTTTCTCACTTCTGTGCTCTCATGTTTGCTCACCATCGTCGTACACCTGATTACACGTGTTGTCCGTATTTGCTTCGCTAAGAATGATTGTATTCCTGTACGATCACGACATATGTTTGGGGTCAGGTGACATCATCACGTGCATTCCTCGCTTCAATTAATTAATGTGACTCTTTGCACTTCCAATTCATTGGTTACGCGATGTCCCACGGAAAGAGCACGGCAAAAGTATCCGCGTATCAACAGAGTCGGTTCGGCATCTCTCATCCACTGCGCATGTATTAACGATATGTCACTGCGCAGGGATCTTGCACTCCATCCCTGCACCCCTAGGTACGTGTCAATGAATCTGATACATATTCACAGCTTTACGCATTCACCTAAATTAATGCAGAACCGGATTCTGACCCAGAATTCAATACCGCGACGTTTGTTTATGAAACGAAAAAGAAAGCAAAACGTGGTCGCAAGTCGTCAGACGCCTCACCGCCCCGTAAGTCCCGGACGAGACGAAGTGACGTTCTTGGTAGTGCCCGACCCTCAAGTAGTTCTGGTGAGTACATATCTACGTGTAGATGGTCTATGAACGTTTCGTGTCGTACAGGAAAAGCGTTCCGACGTGCTGCAGAGCCAAAGACCAATCCTCTCTTGCAATATTTTGGTACGGAAGCGTAATGTTGTGGACCCTACGCACGTGCATGACCTTGTCTTGTTCAGGGCGCGACCTGGACCTGCACTCGGCCTCCGAGGATGAAGAAAGCGCGGAATTCGATGACGAGGCATCAGACGCTGACTCAAACAAGAGCAGCGACACAGAGGAACCTGTTGTTTCTAGAACACTGATGGTACTTTCAGAATCAAAAGAAGCAATACCTAATGCTGGCGGGGTCACGCCAGTTGTAGATGATTCTGAGACGGAATCAGAATCGGACGCAGAACCGGTTGTACAAACATTGAAACGCAAGTCACCCTCCTTTCCTCAAGTTATGCCCCCGTCAAAGCGCAAGCGGACACCTCCTGCGGAGGGTACGTCATCACTATTAAATCTTTCTTCAATTTTCGAATCAGTTTCTGTAGATGGTTCAGAGACTGAATCAGAATCGGAGGATGAACTTGTGAAAACAGCACGCTCTACTGGTACGCGGCCTTATATTCTTTATCTCACTCGGGAACTCAACTTTTCCAGCCCAAGTGGTTTCTCCAGTCCTATCAGACTCCGAGACGGAACCTGAAGATGAAGAGAACGTGATTGCTAGCCCTGTCTGCACCCCTCTTCCATTATTTCGATTTCTTGCATTGAATCATTCTACAGGGATTCGATCCTCGTCCTAGCCTCCCGCTTCGCGATGGCCAGAAATACCTCGGTCCCTTTATCTTGAACCGCGAGAACAGCATCATGGTGCCAGCTGCAATCAACACCTATTTAAGAGAATACCAACGTGAAGGTGTACAATTTTTCTGGGATTTGTATGAAAAGGGGCGAGGCGGACTTCTTGGCGATGATATGGGTCTTGTATGTCAAATTCCTTGCTCTTGCTTCTAGTTCTGAGACCCGCATTGCACTACTCTGATTCTAGGGTCAGTGCTCACTATATCGTACATCTAATTATCTGATGTCTTGGTTACGGTATGGCAGGTAAGACTATCCAGGTTATATCGTTCCTTTCTGCTATCATGAAGAAGCACGGAGATCGGAGGGATGTGGATCGGAGACGAAACCATGTCTCCCAGCTCCAAGACGGCGTAGAATGGAAAAAGTATCGAACTCTCCCTCCGGCGAACGCCGTATGGCCAACTTGCTTGATTATCGCGCCTTCTACGGTGGTCCCCAACTGGGAACGTGAATTTGCGAAGGTGAGTGCCCTTGAGTTTTTGCAAAAGCAACTCCAGTCAACCGGAAGGTTCTCAGTGGGGGTATTTTGAAGTTGGCTCTTATACCGGCTTGCGGACGTCCAGAGAGGACGTTCTCACAGATTTTAAGATGGGCCGTCTGGATGTTGGTAGGTGTAGACTGCTGATCCAATCTTTTGAACAAAGCTCACTGGTATCATCGTAGTGATCACTTCCTTTGACCTCGCCCGCAAGGACATCTCGTTGCTCGATGAGCTGCCCTGGTCGGTCGTCATAGTCGACGAAGCTCACCGTGTCAAAAATCCTCGGTCTAAGATCACCAGGGCATACCACCAATTCGCATGTATGAGGCGGTTTGGCTTGACTGGAACAGCGATTCAAAATTCTTACAACGAGCTGTGGACAATTCTTGACTGGACAAGCCCCGGACAGCTGGGGTCGATGAAACAATGGAAAGGATTCATTGTAAAACCATTGACTATGGGCCAATCGGCTACCGCGACGGAGGAGGAGAGGACCAAAGCGCTGGTGCGTTGCGACATCTTGCATCGTGTAAAAAGAGTACGGCTGATCCTCCGTAGACCGTCGCAGTAATTGTCAGAGACAAGTTACTGCCGAACTTCTTCAAACGAAGGTAAGCTATCTGTAGCAACATTACTTCGGCTTTCCCATAAGTATTCCAGGACCAAGGATATCATTAAGAATCAGGTAAATAATCTCACTCTTGATTCCAAATCCTACGACATACAAGAATGGCACAGTTACCGAAGAAAATTGATGAGGTCGTCTTCTGTCCACTGACACCCCAACAAATCAAAGTATACAGGCGTATTCTTGCCATGGACCCGGTCCGGAATATCGTCCAGAAGGATGAATTCTGCGACTGTGGGTCGAGGAAAAAGTTTGTCCATGACAAGAACGCTAAAAATGGTTGCTGAAGTTTATGCAAGGCGTAAAGATTGTTGCCATCCTTTTGGAAAGGGAGACGTTTTGAAATTCACATCAATTTTGATCAAGATCTCAAATCACTTGGCGTTGATCCTCCCAGGTAATTCCATTTGTGTGTGATGGAAGCACGTAGCTAATAAGTGTTCAGCCCCCACCGATAACCAAGAACAGGTGAGAGACCAGAAATATGGTCGTGTTTCTCAGTCTCATCGCACGACAGACCGTCCGGCATCGCGAACTCGCCGAACTCGCATTTGCAGGGGAATCTGTCCCGAAATTCGGAACAGCGATGATGCAACCGTCGCTTTGTGGTAAATGGACTGTGAGTAGTAAAGTCTGGATAGGCGTGCGCATCTAATGAAATGGTGTACAGGTTCTTGATACACTGCTCAAGGATTGGAGGAAAGACCGATCGAATAAGGTTCTCATCTTTACAAAATCAGTCAAGTTGCTCGACATGTTGGAATTTCATCTGAAGAATCGCGGTGGGATCGAATCGTGTACAAAACTTCGAGGCTCCGTTTGCTCATGCCACCACAGGTTACGGTTTTCTGAAACTAGATGGGTCTATAAGCCAGCCTGATAGTAAGTAATAAAGCATCAACATCATGTTCGGAGCTCATTCCCTTGGCACATACAGGGATGCCAATGATCGATAAATTTAACACGGACCCAGATGTCTTTATATTTTTGATTTCCACCCTAGCCGGGGGAACCGGTCTAAACCTGACTGGCGCCAATAAAGTGGTTATCTTCGGTAAGCGTATACAGATGACTGGCTTAATTTTGTTGACGAGAATACTACCGTGCAGATCCCAACTGGAGTAAGTGCTCTTGTGTTCACTTGGCTCTGCCTCTCATATACCACTGGAATCGCCTTTAGATCCCGCTCATGACCTGCAAGCTATGGATAGGGCTTACCGTTTCGGTCAGACCCGTGACGTCCATGTTTATCGACTCTTAGGAGCAGGCTCGATTGAAGAATTAATATACGCCCGTCAGCTTTACAAGCAACAGCAAATGGCTATTGGCTACCAAGCTAGCGTGCAAACGAGGTGAGAATTTCTGTTCGACCAGCTGATCGTTCGAGTATGATAGGAAATGATGTCAGGTATTTCTCCGGAGTACAAGGAGATACCAGTAGACAAGGGGAACTTTTCGGTGCGAAGAACATATTCAAACTTCATGAAGATACCCTTGCTACCAAACTCGCGGTAAGTTGAGAGGAAATCGGAGGTAGATGAACTTATAAATGTGTTATCAGATCGAAAGGGCATCTATCATTGAACTTGATTGGGCGCTGGCGAATCTTGGGGGGACGTCGAGGCGACGATCAAAGGCCAAGGATGACTGGGGACAGGAAGCAGACCAAAAGGGAGGAAAGGAAGAGGTAGATATAGTCCTATCATCCACTGGCTTCCGCATATCAATATCTCTCACAGGCAGATTTGCGAGGGTTGACTGCATTGCTCTTTGATGATGGTGAGTCAATGGTTCGTCTATCCATGCACATGAATGATGAGGCATCTGCTTCAGACCCTCCGGAGGTTCTCGAGGAAAACGACATTCAAAAGACATTCGGTGCGATTGGCGTAAAGTATAGTCATCGCAACGATGACGTGCTACTTCCCAGTCGGATCGAAGAAGAGCGATCCCGGAATGCACTCAAGGTATAAATGACTTGGAAAAGCTTGCTCAGGTCGCTGAACTTGCTTAGGAGCATAAGCGACGCAAAGCCGCCGCAAGAAAATCCAAGGAGGGAGAAGCAGAGGGCAAGTCCAAACGATCCAAGACGCTAGAAATGGAGTGGCCTCCGAGACGTAGACATCACAAGGCGCCGCCGACGCCAATGGAACAGTGAGTTGGTTGTCTGGGTTCTTGATGCGTGCGTCGTCATTCATTGTACCTACAGGCTCGCGTCTCGACAAATGGCTTTGATTGAACTAGGATACATCAAGGACCCGTCACATGTGCCTGTGTTTGCCCAGTCTTTGTGAGTCGTGGTTTTAAGCTGTGTCTGGCATGTCATTGACTATTTGTCAGCGCGAGGAAATCGGTCGAGGAGCGAGAAGAGATACTTGGTAGATTGGATGAACATGCGCGACGGTATTCCTAGGGTTAAGTGTGTTGTCGGGAGCTATTCGGTCACGGTGTGGAAGTTGTCGCATGCCAGTGTAGTACAGTATACAAGTCCGAGTCGAACCAATGGAAAATCCCGAGAGCCTCCTACCTCCATCATGACACGTCCGAGTCCAACCCTACCACAATTGGATATAGTTCTCTGAGGACCGGACGATGCCCGGTCGGCTCGTAAGTTTTTTCTCTAAGTTTCGCAGACCTGAGTTGGACGACATCAGCTACGGGCACACGTGCAGTCCTTGACGGCAAAGAGAAAAACCTTTTGAACGACTCATTGGCCGTCACCGAATTGGGTCAAATTGGGCTCACCTTTGATAGGGGGTTTGTGCCCAACAACCCTCAACTCTATGTGCAGGTACGCGGTCGACTGAATGGCGTAGTATTATACAGATGACATTAGAAGTTCAGCTTTTCGTGATATGTCCCCCCGCATGGATGCTGCGTGCACCTGGCAGTCTCAGAGTGGATATATTGAATCGTTGATTGAATAGGAGATTCGGATCACCTTAGCCTTCCCTTCCAAGGTGCACATGCTGGTGTTATTTGCCCCTGCGGTGAAAATACTCCCCAATCTGGGGCACCTTGGCCGATTTCAAGCAGCTCTCGAGTATCCTTCTGTTACGTGGCCAACCATCCACATCACCCTTCCGCCGAACAACGGCAATAGTAACCCCACGTATGTAATTTCCTTGAGAGTTTTCAAAGTGCATTTTGGGTCTTGAGTTCCGAGATGAACGACATGAGGCAAAGGTATGTTATCGACCAGATGCCTCCATGTATATAGACGTGAGTTATCAGTGGCTCCTCGAAGTTGCGCAACTTCATTGCATTGCATAGGCTGTTTGATCCGCTATGACCACGGTTCCGTTTCAACTGAGGTGGGGTCCCGGGTTGATAGGTAGGTAAGAAGATCTGAAGCACTGACGACCAAGCACTAAATGTCTATGCAGGTTTCGTCATTGGATTGGCGTGCGCTGTCCTCTCAGTTGTGATTCGTTCGTAAGCATTGATCGACTTCCCACTAGCTTGTACGGGCTCGCAGTTGGTCAGTTTATATTCTACGCACGAGCTTTTCCATATGACAGGGTCCAACTCAAAGTGCTGGTAAGCATTTATGCATACAATTTCTACTTTTCTTTGGCTGAATATCCCCGTATACGCAGGTGTTTATCGTCTTGTGCGTTCGCCATTACAGGACACAATTTTCCTATGCCTAAATTTCTACCAGTGTCTTTGACAGCGCACAGACGTTTGTGTCAACAGTGTGTTACTATGACTTTTTGATCAAGTGTCGGTTAAATCCTTCATTGAAATGCACAATCTACGTGCCTGCGTAAGTCACCGCCAGTGGTCGACGCACAACAATTCTCACAGCTTACGCTCATAATACGCTGCATATTGCGCTAGGTTAATGATCGTACGTGGCTCATTTACTTACTTTGAGGTACAATTACCAAGTCCAAAAACTATTCAAGTCCGGGCTTTTTATCATAGTAAGTACTAAATTGCACGCGACACTTCCGAACCTTGGGGAATGACGCTGTTCGAGTACTGCACCACCTTTATAATCCAATGGTAGATCCATTTATTATTTGAACTGATACCGTTCTCTGATATCCCCACCCCATAGCTTTTACGTTCATCGGGTCTGGATAAGTAAGCAATAACGATTATCCCTCTCATCAGGGTTAAATTCTGCCATGCAGTCAGCGGCCAGAATCGGGTCATAACATCCGCTGTGGTATGATCTATCGTTTGGATGCTGTTCACCAGGTTGAATTTAAAGTCACAGCTTCTTTCTACCACTGCTCAGATGGGTAAGTAATCGATTAAATTGTCTGATCAACTTGACCCCAGTATCTATGTATATGCCAGTGTTTGGAACGTGTTTGTCACTTGACTCTCTCTCCCCGCTACTCTGATTGATATCGATACCATGGACTGCAGTGTGTACGGTGGCACTGTGAGTGACTGGGTTACATGTGTACTTCCAGGCCTCCTCACTCACGGTTCTACAGAATCCGCGACCCGACATGGAAAACTACCCTCACCCTCAAGGTAATGTGTCATTATTACGAGACTGCGGGTACTAGACTCATTGCCAAGCCACCAGTTTACGCCAATGGCTGCAGTAGCCAGCGCTGTTTGTGACACCATCATTACGGTTTCCATCATGTATTATCTGCGACCAGCGAGGACGGGT
This sequence comes from Hemileccinum rubropunctum, assembly GCA_038089535.1. Classification (NCBI taxonomy): domain Eukaryota; kingdom Fungi; phylum Basidiomycota; class Agaricomycetes; order Boletales; family Boletaceae; genus Hemileccinum; species Hemileccinum rubropunctum. The sequence continues at coordinate 30,351 of JBBPLC010000036.1, read as the reverse complement.
GCAATTCGGTACTTTTCCTCTTCTTATTGTGCGTGTCTTATTCTAACCACTGACAGGCGAGGAAACTATATCAAGAAACTGAACGCGGTTTTCGTCCAAATGGGACTTTTCACATTGTAAGTTTACCCTCAGTGAGCACCTACAGTTCGTGACACAGATTTCTTTCTTTCTTGGCTTGCAGCATCAATGCAGTGACACTGGCAATCATGGTAAGCAGTGTATTTCTAGGGAACGCGTTGAATTGGAATTGATGTAGTTCCTCCAGTACTATATACAGACTCAAGGAGTATCTCAATTTCTAACTGCTGCCCCGGGTGTCATACTTGGCCAGAGTGAGCTCCCGGTCGTTCAACTCTATTCATCTACACTAGAACTAATCTGTGAAATAGCATATACGAACTCCATGCTCAGCGTGTAAGGCGTCCGATTTATGCAACCAACTCTTGTAACGAGAGTTTTTCAGGCTGAATGCGCGCAAGCCAATCCGGGAACAACAGGAAGCTGAAGCTCAACGTCCCATAGAGATTCCAACGATCGCCACCATTAGGTGATATCAGTCGCCAGGTCGCTATCAGGTGTTTCTGCATTGGGATGGACTCGAAGCTGTGGGTTGCACTAAATCTCTTAGTCTTAGTCCTACCTGTACTAGTACGTCCTTGATACCGTTCACTTTCTACCGAAACTGTGGTAGGTAACGACAAACAGATGCATACAAACCCTCTTTCCCAATCTACCAATTGAGTCTTATCCCTTCAAACTGAACAGCACAGACACGGAATCATTGGCGTCTCGTGTTGTTGTCTGAAATGTCCACCACAGATCGCGTTCAGGGTGCAAAACCTCCCAGTCCACGTAAGTCACAAAGTGCAGGATAGTAATGATCTTTATGTTTAGTGTGGCGGGCTGTTGCAGCGCGACTGAGAAGTACCGATCTGCCCGACGATAGCGTCGGTCAAGCAGTCGAACAAGGTCCGTTTCTTAGTGGGCATCCTATCTTGCCGGAGGACATGGGTGTGTGGCCCCTTTGTGGCGTGACTGATTGAACGGCTCATATTATCCCCTTCAGATATCGCCGATTTAACACAGGCACAGCTCTATGAAATGAATCAAGTAGGTATACTTGTTTGATCATATCTGCTTCAACCCGTAATTGCTTTCTACAGAGGCTTCTTGAAGAGAGCATGGAGTCGGGGCGTCCTCTGGTCTCTCCACCAGAACCCACGTCTGTTCTGCGAGATGAATACTTTAATTCTCCAGATTTTCTGGCACAGATAGATACGTTGATCAATCAAGGATATAGTACCATAATTCGTGCCAAAGGTTGGTGTTACATCTGTGCTCTTGACATAGGTCTTATTGGACAACTCTTTAGGTGATGGCGATTGCTTCTATCGGGGTGAGTCTACTCTATTCGTCTCGTTCTCACTTTTGATGCATCTCAGTTCTTTAGCGTTGGCATTTGCCTACCTGGATCGCCTGATAAGGTCCCCGGAGCGTAATAAAGAACATCGGTTAGCTGGGACAAGAGATATACTTGCCATTGCTGGTTTCGATGACTGTGTTTATGGTCAACCCTACGAGATCCTCCAGAGCTTGGCCCTACTTCATCCCACAAGTCCTACACATGCAAACGAAGAGCTTTGGCTGAATTTTATAGACCCGGCGAGTACGTGCACGGCCCGAGATGTGGTTTCCGTCCCCCTCACCTCGTTCCCCATAGCATCCAACTACATCGTGATGTACATGCGTCTGCTGACTTCGGCCCAGATGCGTGTCGATGAACAATTCGCAGACTTTCTCTTCGATCCCGAGTCACAGATGCAAACTACCGTCAACGATTTCTGCAGGCGATTTGTGGAACCACTTGGAAAAGAAGCAGGTGAGTAGATCAAACACATCTTTTAGTGATGAACTAGAGCATGTTGGAAAAACAAAAGATCACGTCCAGGTGGCTGCCCTTGCTCAAGCATTGAACGTTCACGTCAAGGTTGCCTACCTCGACGGGCATGCTGCAGATGCCCAGGTCAACTTTGTTGATTTTTCAGAAAACGCGTCCGCTGGCGCTGACCCACTAGTTTTGCTATACCGGTGAGGGATCATTATGTCGATTCGGATCGGCTTGCTCAGGCTCATTTATTTAGACCCGGTCACTATGATATCTTACAGAAGAAAGCTTGAAAAACGAAGATCGAAAACGAAGAAATGACTACTTGTACCCATAACATATTCCATGTAAGATATACATACCCGAGTGCATCGGAGACTGCGATCTTGCACGATCTTGCACTGTCTAGCAGTGACCAGAATACAAGCTCAGTATTAGTGTTACTCGCAGCACATTGTAGCCTAGTCCAGGAAAAGACATGCATCATGGAATCCTTCAGCACGACAAGTTCCCAGAGTCCGCATATAGTCCCACAGCCCCGAATCCATCCCGATCACGTAGAAATTTCTAATAGCGACCTGGTCACGGATATCACCCAATGGTGGTGATCGTCGGGAGCTCTATAGGACGTTGAGCTTCAGCTTCCTGTTGTTCCCGGATTGGCTTGCGCGCATTCAGCCTGAAAAGCTCTCTTCACGCGAGTCAATTACATAAATCGGACGCCTTACACGCTAAGCATGGAGTTCGTATATGCTATTCCACATATTAGTTCCAGTGTAGATTGAACGTCCGGGGGGGCTCACTCTGGCCAAGTATGACACCCGGGGCAGCAGTTAGAAATTGAGATACTCCTTGAGTCTGTATGTAGTACTGGCGGAACTATATCAATTCCAATTCAACGCGTTCCCTGGAAACACGCCTACCATGATCGGGAGTGCCGCTGCGTTGATGCTGGAAAACTACATCACGGGACTCAAAGTCCTCACTGAGGGTAAACTTACAATGTGAAAAGTCCCATTTGGATGAAAACCGCGTTCAGTTTCTTGATATAGTTTCCTCGCCTGTCAGGGGTTAGAATGAGACGCTCAATAAGAAGAGGAAAAGTACCGAATTGCACCCGTCCGCGCTGGTCGCAGATAATACATGATGGAAACCGTAATGATGGTGTCACAAACAGCGCTGGCTACTGCAGCCATTGGCGTAAACTAGCGGCTTGGCAGTGAGTCTAGCACCCGCAGTCTCGTAATAACGACGTGTGTACCTTGATGGTGCGGAGACCTTGCCATGTCGGGTCGCGGATTCTGTAGAACTATGAGTGAAGGATCCGGAAGTACACATCATGATGTAACCCAGTTACTCACAATGCTACCGTACACACTGCAGTGTCCCGAGTCAAGGATATTAATTAGAGGCCAGTAACGGGAAGAGGGAGTCAAGTGACAAACACGTTCCAAGCACTGGCATATAGATAGGTGGGTCAAGTAGATCAGATAATTCAATCAATTACTTACCTATCTGGGCAGTGGTAGAAAGAAACTGTGACTTTAATTTCAACTTGGTGAACAGCATCCAAATGATAGATCGTACCACGGCGGATGTTACGACTCGATTCCGGCCACTGACTGCAAGGCAGAATTTAACCTTGATGAGAGGGATAGTCGTCATTACTTACTTATCCAGACCCGATGAGCGTAAAAGCTGTTGAGGACCCATCAGAGGATTGTATCAGTTCAGATAGTATAGATTTACCATTGGACCATAAATGTGAGGCAGAACTTGAATAACGCCTGTTATTAAACGTTGTTTTGTGGAGCCGCGTGTAACTTACTGTGATAAACATATCACACTGAAATATATTCGTGCACCCCATTTTTTTCATGTAGCTGGACCAGATGAATGAGCACGTACGATCAATGGTCTGATGTGAGGTGTAATATGAGTTATGAGAACGATCTTGCCTCTTCATTGACTTACGTAGGGATATAGATTGCACAACTTGGAGAGTCGTTCAACCGACAGGTGATCAAAAGGTGATGATAAATCCATATCGACATGAGCGTCTGAATGCTGTCAAGGATGCTGATTCATTGTAAGTCTTACAACGATGTCTCTAGGGGCGGACACACAAGACGATGAGCACCTAAGTATGGGGACAGTCTGAGTGAGAATTATTAGAACCCATGTGCATATAAAAATGCTCACCAATGCCTTTAGCTGCAACATCTCGCGTGGAAAAGCTCGCACATAGAATACGAATTGACCAACTCCAACCCCATAAAAGCTAGCATGGAGTCGATCGTAAGCGCTTGCAACCAATCGTGACTCGGACGAGGTGGATCGACATACACCATCGCTACTGTCAAACCTGCAGAGGCAGTTAGTCCCACCGTGGATGTCCTGGTATGTCCTTTCATACCTATCAAACCGGGACCCCATTTCAATTGAAATGAAATTGTGCTCATGACAGACGAAACTTGAAACGACGTATGCAGAACGATGGGGAGGCGGTACCGTCGAGTAGCCAGCTCTGATGGTTCAGAAATGTACGTGTGATGCCAGTGGTGTCCACTCGGTAACGCATCATCGATTCAACCCTGAGTTCGCAAATCAAAGTGCACTTTAGAAACTCTCAAGGAGGTGACGTGAGAGAAGGGTGAGACGAATGTTTACTTGGCACCCGCGGTATATTGTTTCCATCAGCATGTGGCTTAACCGAGCCTTAGTACATGTGCACTTATTGTCGCTTCCTCCATGCACCACTGGCAGGCAGTGATCACTGTGGTTGGGCGCAGCAATAAATGTTGTTCGTGACAACCCACGGCGGTGAGGACTCGGTTTGGACTCCGGCAAAAGTTGGCAGTCGGGGACGCAGCCGCCACTGATCAGTCGGAACAAGCTCACCAGGCGAAGTGCCTACCCCCTCCAACATGACTGGAGATCAAGGGCTCTTTATTCCATAGTCATGCGAGAAAGTCAACCCCATGTCCTCTTCAACAATGCGTGGGTACAATCCACTACAGGTTCCCCTCTACAGTGTATGGTGCCGTCATAGTCTCACCCGCTGACTCGTACTACGACGGGCAGATATGACCTTGTGGAACAAAGGTTCTCGCCCACTTCCTTATGAAGCTGCGTGACTGTTGCCCATTCTCATATCCACCACTAAATCATATCTTGATCTGCGTCGTAACGTGCCCTGAGTTAAGGGTGCACCGCACTTGCTGAATTCGGTTTGACACCGTGACCCTTGTTGATGGGGGGTCCATGAATGGACTAATGGTCAACGTACTGTACACCCACGTCTATCCATTCTTCATGCAAACGATGATCTCGAGCTACACAGAAGGTATCATGATCAAGGCATCATTACAATCACTGTCCAGCCAGGTTCGCCGCGTTCTTAATTCTTGTGCAAGTCCTACACGTAGGTCTTTCTACTAAGCTCTCCATAGCGAGTCACACAACCCGCTAGGTTGCTCAACGAACCCGATTGAACCATGATTTTACATGTCATGGTTTGCCACCGACTATAGAGGGCGTACATCATGAGTTTGTCGCGCCTCACGCGAGGTTATTTCAGTGCTTGTTAATGTGGGGCCTCCCGAGCTGCACAAAGATGTGCTGCATTTCTTTGATGTGGATGCTCTAACACGCTTTTTAGATGGCGCCACGCCGTCCCTCCTCAAGACCGTCATTTCGGAACTATATAGTTCATGCAGTAGAATCAACCGTCGATTTCAAAGTGATAGTTTTTCGGGTTATACCAAAACATGGTGCTCGTCAGTATACTACACATGCTAGAAATATCCACAATCCCAGATTATGATGCTACAGCACAAGTTTAACCTAAGATCTTCCAGCGGGTTTTCTTCCTACTGGCACATTTGGGACGTTCTTCCCGCGTTCCCATATCATATGTTCAGCAGTCGCCGTACTTCCAAACTTCACTTGCGCATTGAGGTATTCTGTGTAAGCTCTTTCTGTTTCAGGAATTTGTTGAATGTGAACGAGGTTTTGGAGAGTCCTCATAAGCGATGGATACTTTGCCAAAAATGCATATGTTGTGGTGTCGACTCCCGCAGCATAAATGCGCAGACAGCGGTCATCAACATCCCGCTCGGGGAAGGTGGCGGAGAACGACGACGGCTGGCCAAGATCGGCCAAGATAGCGATATATGGAAGGGACTCGGAATCAAGGGAAGACTGCTTTGTACATTCGCCGCTCACGTTTTTGTGTCGTCGGGTGATGGACCGCAAAACATCTTTGGAGTCCGTCGATTCTCGAGCCTTGTCGGAAATGAAAATCTGCGACATCCGCGATTTCGCCGATGCGTTTTCGGGGCCGCCTTTGAAATAAATCGGTATCACCTTGTCGATCCGGGGTTGTTGGTGGCAGCACTGTACTGCACTGGTCCTCTGCCAATGCCGTATTGTCCACTCGTCCAAGCTGTATGGTGGATCGTTAAACTCAATGTTAGATTATGAAACGGAAGACCGACCTTAGTTCATTCCCCTCCTTTGATCCAGCGATGTACGCATCCATGCATACCCAATGTGAGAAATTCAGATACGCATTTTCGAATGATTTGCGTGCAAGCGACGTCTGCATGTCCTCCTCGTCCCATATCTGGGGTCCGAAGATGAATTCGAACCAATCTACAACCGAAATCATTTGGCAGTCAACAAGGTGCTCTTCCCATGTCGATGGTATATCGACGCTCTTCGCTTGTGTGCGAATGAACAAATCCTTTGCCAGCAACCATAGTAATCGGCTAGCCAGTTCGCCACGTTGACCCATGTCGATCATCCCCGAGTTAACGGCCGCCAGCAGAGTACCCAAAGCAAGCTCCAGCTTCTCGGGCTTCTCGTGCAGATGCATTGCGGCCACGCACGACAGGAGTGGTTCCGATGGATAGCTTGTGAATCTCCAACTCCGGTCCAATGTGGTCGCAAGACAGATCCGAAGGTGGCTCGCCACGCCATTCTCTAGATGCTCGACCGAATCCGGATGTCCAAATGTGACGTTCAAACCGAATCGCTGTCCTAATACTGCGAGGACGTGATTCGTTTTCCGTGCATCGAAATCGTATCCCCCGCATAACTTTGACGACGCTGTCCCTAGTACTCTTTCGGGGTATGTAAGTGCAGTCTTGAGAGAGAGCCATCTATAAATAATAACCAGGTTAGTCACATGCCGTAACGATGGAGGTGAAACAGTACAAGGGTCTTCCATAGCCTGCAATGTGATCGATCTGGGACACATGCTCGAAGTCGATATCTCCGAGTCCCCATGCACTCTGGTCCCATCCCAGTTGAGTATAAGGCGGGAAAAGTTTCTCGCCCATGATGGCAACACGATCAGAATTGTCTGCCAGTGAAAGACGAATGAGTCGGGTAATCAGAACATTGGGAAAGTACTACAGACGTTTCTGATTAGGTGGCGAAAAATCGGCGACCTTGGAAGTCGTTGAGGCGAAAACCACCCAAACGGCATGATTCCGGTGATGTGAATACCCATTTACTACTCTGCAGAAAACGTCTGCCGGACGATATTCCTTTTGACCAGGTTGCACTGGGGTGAGCGGGTGCGCTTCGTCGAGGGCGATCACCAACTTGGGCTTGTTGGAATCGTCAGCAAAAACCCTCTCGAGGGAAGCAGCCATTTTTCTGTAGGCAGAAAAAAGGCGTGCAGTGAAATCAGAAACGTTTGGTTCTGCATCGGTCCACATTACTCAGCTAGAGCTCTTTGTAATACGAGCTGAAATATTTACCAGAAAGGGAGAGCTTCCCTAACTTATCGACGGTTTTATCAACGTCAGCGGCTGTGGTCATATTGGATGTTTCATCAACATCTGGCATGGAAGAAGCCTCCGACGTTGCCGCGCGCCGCCGGTTAAGGGCACGGACAAGATCAGCGTGAGCCTACAGAATATTGTGAAACCAGACATGGAGATTCAGAACAATATACCCACCTTTTCGTATTTCTCGGCGATTGTTCTAAAGAAACCGGCCCTGGCAGTCAACCTGGGAGGGTCGCTCATATCGCACATCTGGCGAACCCAATGCATGATGCCCGCCTTGGCATTTCGGGTGGGGTAGCTTTTTGAAAGATGTTCATCGAGAGTTTCGAAGACGGCAGTGAAGAAAGCGTAGCAAACGATCCGATACCCTGCCTCAGTCGGTGGAAATTGAGTCAAGATTCGCGATGGGATTGGATCGCGTGGAGGGAAACCTAAATTGTCGTTCTCCCCGCGTAAGTTCATGTATATTACTATGACATCCTTCTTGCTCAACTGAAATCGGCTCAATCACCAGATGCATGCGAAAAAAAGGGGGCTAATTTACCTCAGTTAACATTCTTGATTTTCCAGTGCCTGAACTCTGGACGATGGAACAGAACTTGGCATAGTACCGCGGATTGTCCACGGTCTTGAATAGCTTTTCGTTGTGTGTCAAATACTCGTAGAAGCCGTCAACGGCTGCGCCATGGTATGTCGCCTCGAACGACCCCGACAAATTTTGACGTAGATCTAGCAAAAGACTCATCAGTTCGTGGTTTTGCAAGTGGATAGCCGGCGGCGGAAAGTACTAACCCGCACTAGTACCATTTACCGCTATGGGTGTAGGTGCTGGTAGTTCCGTTGCTTTGAGAATGGCTGGTGCAATACCCAACAAGTCGTAACTCGTCAATACGTGATTGCAACGTACGGTCGTGGACACGCACCGAGGTTTCGAATCTCGCGGTAGGATTTGCGCTTCCAAGCAGCAGCGAGCATACCTGGTAACTCTCCATGGGTACTGAAAAGTATTTTTGCTTCCTGGTTACTACAGTAATTTGTGTCCAAGTCACCGTTAGAGTGTTTAATGATAGCATCAAGGAGATGACATATTTCAAGGTTTGAACTTAGGTCAGAGACATCACCCAAATCATCTTCGACAGCCTTTTCTACTGCCCTATCGAGCTTTTGATGAGTGGCATCGTCGAGGCGATCTGGGAGACTTTCGAGGGGCATGTTGTTGTTCGACCTTGACCAGTGATGCGTTGCCCTTATATCTCCAACGGGCCACCCACAATCGATGGACAACAATCCATCCACAGCACTGTTTATCCAAATTAGATCTTCCGTGATCCCATTGTTCCCCTAGTCTGGCCCGGGTGACCACACCGTCCATCGACGGCTTACCAGCGGCCTCAGCGTCGGGGCTTTTGGTGGATAGAGCGGATTCTCAGGGACACGTGCATAATAACCTCTTTTCGGACGTATATGGTCGACCATAATTTTGAACTCCGCGCGGCGGGAATTTTGCCAAGGTCGAAAATGTGTTGTATAGCAACAATTTAAATAAGCTGGTAAGTAACTAGAGTACTTGGGGAATGCGAACGCAAACAACATGAACACGAGCGATTGCCATTAGTGTTCATGTCTATTCACAAAATGGGACTGGGTGGGCCGGGGTAGACAAACGCGAACGCGAACAAATAGTATGAACACAAACATTTCTGTTCGTGTTTGTTCGTGCTCGGAAAGAGTGACGCAAGCTCAAGTTGACCATTCGAGAGTTGCTGGTCCCAATAAGCTCACTAAGCAGGCTTTAACGGTTCGTAAACTCGGCCAAGTTTCACAGCGACGGTCGAACTTTTGAAGGTCTGCGCAGAGTTTATCTGATTCGATTCGGCGATGCGGTTCGGAAGATTTTGTTTTCGTTATCACTATCTGCCATCAAAAGCCCATATACCGGTCATGTCACCCAACTATGAAACCTGGTCAAAAGAAGAGCTCATCGCGCGTCTCACCGAACTCGAACGACGTGTCAAAGCAGCTCCTAAACATCCAAAGCGCGGTGTCTCCCCAATTAGTACTGGCGGACGTCCCTTCCATTTCAAAGGCCATCCCGTTCGCAAGATTGCGGTCAAGTTTTGCTATTCAGGATGGGAATATAATGGTCTGGCATATCAGATCGACCCTACCCCATTGCCGACCGTCGAGGAGGTACTATTCCAGGCATTCGCAAAGGCACGATTGGTCGATGCGGACGCTGGTTTGGACGGATGTGGGTGGGAGAGATGCGGGAGGACCGACGTCGGTGTGAGCGCTGCTGGACAAGTCGTCTCGCTCTGGGTCAGGAGCGCGCTGCCTGTCACCGACAACGCGAAACCATCTGACCCCGAACCCGATGGGCCAATATCGGACCTGTCAGCACCCGGTCCAACGTCAGACGTTGACCCAACATCTCTGGAATTCCCTTCTTTTGACCTCGTCAACGAGCCGCCTTCGAATTCGTCTGTCCCACCCCCACGCACCGAAGAACTCCATTATGTATCCATCCTCAACCGCGTACTCCCGCCAACCATCCGCGTCCTCGCCTGGTCCCCCGTATCCCCCAACTTCTCTGCCCGCCACAACTGCACCCACAGACACTACAAGTACTTCTTCATCTCACATGACCTTGACATCTCCCTCATGCAACACGCCGCCACCGCCCTCATCGGCGACCACGACTTTCGTAATCTGTCCAAACTAGACCCAGCAAAGCAGATCACCGATTTTCATCGTCGGATCATGAAAGCCGATATCGCACTCGTCTCGGGTCAAGGCGAGAACGCCGTATATGTCCTCGATCTCGTCGGTTCCGCATTTCTCTATCACCAAGTGCGCCACATCGTGGCTATCCTCTTTCTTGTCGGTGCAGGCCTCGAACCCCCGTCGATCGTGCCCACGTTGATGAACGTCGATGGGTCCGAGCGTTCCCTCTTCCCCACCGACGCTCCCCTCCCCATCGTTGATAGAAAACCAGAATATCAGATGGCAGATGCGTTGCCTCTCATGCTCTGGGATTGCGCATTTTCAGACTCGGACGTACGGTGGCAAACCGGCGATGATAACAGCGGGGACGAACGTACGCGGACCAGGGGTGACCTGTATCACCAACTGCATTCCGTGCATCAGCGTTCACTCATCCATACCACGCTCGAGGCGCACTTTCTAGCAGTTACCGCTCGGTATCATCCACCGCCTCCAAAGTACTTTCCGTTCAGCTCGACTGGACTAACAACGTCGACGATCCCACCACTAGCAAACAAGGACCCTCCACTGCTTGGTGTACCCCTAGGCGGAGGTACATATAGAAGGGGTGTCAAATACGTCCCCATAGTTCTCCGAAAGAGGCTCGATCATGTCGAGGTTGCCAACGCACGTTGGCGGACTGGAAAAGGTAGTCGCAGAATCGAAAGAGCGGATGCAGCATACAATGGCACCACTGGCGACGAGTAATTGTCTGTGCCTTGTTGGAATTCAATGCACAGTGAAAGAACAGATTAATCCTTATTTGTTGGTTACAGGGAATAAGGAAACAGTAAGGCAAAGCAAAAATCGCTTGCACACATCTAATAGTGTGTGGTGCAGGCATGATGTATCCTCGAGGTTGAGATGGCACAAGGATATCGTGACTCTACGCGAGTGGACCATTATTCAAGTAAATGTAGGCGTCCTCGTTAGCTTGATTTGTAGAGAACATCGCTGCGAGACGCTCATCTGAAGAGGGTTAATGGGACAAAAATTAAAGTGCCAACAGACTAACAGGTAGGGTCATTGTCAACGTGCCGGAAATGTTTCAGAGCCCAGGTGGTTCCGGCGGCAGTCTCATCTCGTCGCCTTTGCCTTTGTTCGTTCTGAAACCGGATATCGTCACTCCACTTAGAGTAGCGATGATAAAATCCTACCTCGATTCTGCTCTTCTCTTTCGCAGCAGTCTCAAAGTCACCTTCTCTGATACCCTTGGCAACACCATGCCACAAGCGTCTGCTCTCCCATTCACCTTGCTCTTCCGCTGGCGCGACAGTAACTTCTTCCTTCGGAGTCGTGACATCGTGGAATGTAGCACCAGTTGACTTGTCCGTTGACGTAGTATGCCAGGTTCCTTGAATAACACGCTCAGACGAGTGTGTAGGATGTGTAACTGTCGCCTTGAACGAATGGGAGGTTCCAGAGAAGTATCCCTTGCCCTTGTACTCGATCTAAACATGACACATGAGCATGTATGAGTGCTTGATGTGGATAGTAACCATACCACGGACTGCCAGCCGTTCGACCCCTGAATGTAACTTGTGTCGACGAGTTCGATGTATGGAGAACCATACCAAAGACCATCGATGCGAAGACGTGGAAGAGTGATCAAATATTCTTCTTTCCCGCCAGATGGCAAGGCAACCGTCAAGATGGCATGTCCGACCTGCCTAACGATAATGCTACCACCTACATAACATTCGTCAGGTTGCCGTGCAAATGCACAAGGGAGAACAGCGAGCTACGAACCACTGAAACTTGTCTTTTGAGCATTGTGACCATTCAACACAATCCCCTTTGCGTCGTTAGCTATGTGATAAGCAGTAATGGGAGGGTGGTGGGAGACTTGTTCGACAACTAGAGTGGTCTTGCCACCACGTGCATTCGTCTTCGGCCAATAACCATAGAACAACCTGCGATCGTCAGTCAACGCCTCTCAGATCTTGTAGTATACTCACTCCCCAAGTACAGGGTTCAAAGGCCTGCATCACGATTAGACCTAAGCGATACGTGACCGAGTGTAACTTACTTCTTCTCGGATCCCATCGATTCATTGCGCGAGGTATATTGACCTTTGAGGGTACTCTAAAAAAAGGTCTGATTAAACTCCCATGGACAGGGGGAAAACATGGAACAAGCAATACAATGAACCACCGCAGCACAGCCAAAGCACGAGCTTCCTCCGTCTTGCCATCTGCGATCTGCGCAAACAAATCTGGGCGTTCACACCAATAGGCTACATGCAAATGAGCGCCAACTGTCGTAGTCCTTTGCAAGGAGACACACCAGGAAATTCAGTGAGTGACGTAGGTGACAAGATGAACGGCGGAGCCGTCATAGCTGATAGATCCCCCGTAAAACCAGCGAGGCTGTGGAGACACATCGTTCAGCATACTAGAGCAGCTAGACATGACCTTGACCGACGATTTCAAAAAAGATGTCCAACTGCCCTTCTGCGCTGCGGGCACGGCCTATAGCGTCACGGACGAGAGTGTGGATTGAATGTTTGACATACGTGCAGATTTACATTTATGTTGGTTACGGTCAGATCTACGGAAAATCTTTGATGGACTTGCCTCGCCAGCTTGTTCAGACATTGTGTTCAAGTTCTTGCGAAGGCTGGAGACGGGCTGGCGGGATGGTCGACGTAAAGGGTCAAGAGGAAGCAACGCTGCTAACCATACTTGATAATCAGTCACGTGAAATGGTCTTGTTTGGAATGACTTTTCCCAACATCTCCATCTCCAAGCAACTCCCAACACACGTCACATGACCAAATAATGTTTGCGCGGAGATTGAACCAACCTCAAGCAGCTGGATGGCACAGTGTCACACCCGCCATTGACACTCTGTGGTGGTGTCCATCCCTGACAGTGCTTGTCGGGCTACATTGTACATGTGGTGTTCATGATCACCTGATCACCATATCTGTCTTAGTTGGCATCTTCCTATCATATCTTCCTATCTTCCTAGCTGTGTTACACAAAAGTGCTACTTTCAAGTGCAAAGCACCAACAAGGGCAACTCTTCAGGGAGAAAGGTACAACAACATCCTGAAGGGTTCAGGAGAAAGACCAAGGTTACAGAGAACAATAAAACAGTGATTTGAGGGACTTAGGAAACTGAGAACATAAGAAAGATGTGATTGAAACTGGATGAAACTACTAATGGAGCACTACATCTAATCTAGGCATAGGGTGACTTCAGCAACTGTGTGGACAGTGCAGGTATGAGTGTTCAACCAGATATGGACCAAGATGTGGAGGTTGGTGACTAGAAAGTTGATGGTTCCCAGATAAAGCATAAATGTGTTTCAATGAAAAGTGTACTATTATGTGCATGAAGCCAGCAAATGCAGAGTAAGAATTTGGAAGGAGAATACAGGAGTAGTACTCAAAGAGAAACTGGCCCCTAAGGAGGAGGGGATTTCAAGTGAATAGGACTAAGGAAATAGATGACAAGAGGGGAGGGTTTATATAGTGACTAGTGATGGGTTTAGGGTAGGTTGTCTGAGTCATAAACAGTTTAGGGCCAGTATAGATAAAGAAACATGAGGGGAACACAAGGTAAGCACGAGTATGGCAAGAAGTCCGTGTGGGAATGCAGAAATGTACTTGTGTGAATGAAGAGTTGGAGATGAAAGACATGAGGCATGATGTCATGATGACGTCATGGACTAGGCCTCAGGTCATGTGAGATGTCTCACAGTCACATGCACTGGTCACATGACTTCGAAAGTAAAAATAAAACATTAAGTGTGAAAGTGAAGTAAAAGTGAAAAACATAGCATATAGGTCCTGAACTATAACAGTGATGTATTGTGCAGATCAAGAGTGAAGAATACATGGTAGTTGATGAGGTATATATATAGCTCTAGTGTGGGAAGACAGAAGATTATGGAATGTAATAGAATATGGGGAATATTTGCCATTGTGAGAGAGATGGCTGTGGAGAAAAAATTGTCTATGGGAAATAAAGGGAAAGTAAGGAAAACAATAGGAGTGTGAGAGTAACTAGAATAACTGTAACAAGCTGCACTCAGCCATAATTGCCCTTCCCTTATTCATAATGACTTATCTTTGCTTAAGTGCACATTCTCACTTGTTTCTCCTGCTCTGTTTTTTTTGCACCACTCTTAGCTATTGTTGTAGTTCGGGCTACGACACTATGACTTACTGTTATGTTCTCTGCATTCTCCTTTACCCAGACTTACGATTCTTACTTTCGAGGTCATGTGACCACTTCCCATGATCATGTGACTTGGCCACTATTATCATTATTTATTGTACCTTAGGGGCATGTGCTAGTTCCCATGATCATGTGCCTACAGGTCACCCTAGACTAGCCTAGATCCATGACATCACTATGATGTCATGCTGTAATGGAGTGGAACAGCAAAGAACCAACTCCAATGAGGACAGTCTAGCCTCTAGCTAGGATGGTCCAAGTGTCGCCTAGAACAATAAATACAGTAGCAGCCCTATAATGGTGGCAAGCCGGCAGAAGGAGAGGATGAGCGGTACTCAAGTATCCCAGGCCTCACAAGGTGGAGAGTAGAACAAATGAATAAGACTAGCGAATACAGATGAGCTACTACCCCTTATATAGTGTCTACCTATCGTGCATGGACCAAGCAGTGTACATTAGGGCAAGTAAAGATAGGAAGATAAGAAAGAAGTGTGGTAGCCGTGAGGCATGACATCATTGTTATGATTCACTTTTTCTTTGTCTTTCGCATTAGCATTTGTCCTACACCTCTTGCTAATGCTTTTCTTTCACACGATGACCACTGCTTACTTCTGCTCTTCTCACGATGGTCATCATGATTACGATCTCTTATCTCTCTGTTCCCACTTCCTTCCGACGGACAGCTGCATTTCCTTTGCTCTGATAACTTCCGTTATCTTCCCTACACCCTTTACCTTATCGGGCTTCCTCTGACCTCTTGCTGTTACACAGCTTGGTCCGTGCACAGTCTCCCTTAGGTATATAAAGCCTGCCGTTGCTACCTTGTATTCTCTAAGCTAGACCTACCTGGAATAGCATCTTTGTTTCCTTCGCTCGTCCCTCGCTCTCTAAGTCACCCGTCCTACTTTTGAGTGGATGCTCGTCGTTCTACCTTCGTCTCCGGTCACTCTTCTTTGCGACTCGTCCCCACCGCTCTTCTTTGCGGTTGTCCCATTGACAAGGGTATCCCTTGGTTGATCATCCTTCGTTCACCTCAGGAAGCCCCTGCGGAAGTCCCCGGTTGTTAACCACACGACTCGTCCTTGTCTCCAGTTGCCTCTCTCGCGACTTGTCCCGTCAATAAGCAAGCCCCTTAGTCGACATCCCTCGCCTCCCAGGTCTACGTTCGTTCCTACCCGGACCGACCGTAACAAAAGGTCTAGCTTCTCATCAAAGAAGCTATTGCCATCATAGTCCCCCACCATTTCACAACCACCGTGCTCAGATCCTCGTTGGTCGGCTCCCCGATCAAAACCACTCGATGACTCTTCCTCTTCTGAGCAACCCGACTCCAAAGAAGAAGACTACCTTGACCCTGACACCCTTGTACCCTCTGTTGCTCAACAAAGCAAATCCCTCGATCTCTCGCAACAATTCTCTGCCAGTCTAACAATCCCTCGTCAACCAACCCCGCCATCTCCTACTCCTATCGCTACCACCCCCATATTCCCCATTCCTTGCATTCCCTCCATCTCTCTTCCTCCACCCACCACCCCTCCACTGTTCGTTAGACCACCATCCCCTGCCATGTCTTCCACTAAGCTCACTGAGCTTCGTGTATGTGCCCCCGAAGCCTTTGATGGTTCCTACAAAACCGCCGTTCAATGGCTTAACACTGTCCAATTTTATCTCCACGTCAATGACAAAGTCTATGACACCAACGCAAAGCAAGTAGTCTTTGCCCTCTCATACATGTCCAAAGGCCCTGCCCTCACTTGGGCAAACACTTTCCGGCAAAACGCCATTTCCGGAACCACTGTCACCCTTGGCACTTTCGCCAACTTTGTCTCCGAGTTCAAGAAAACCTTTGAACACCACGACACTGTCAACGACACTGTTGCCTGGCTCGCCACGAAACACATGGCTCTTAACACTAAAACCAAGCGTCATGAACCATCTCTCGACTCCTATATCTCCTTATTCCAAAACTGTGTTGCTCTTGCTGGCATCACCAATGAGAATGTCCTTATCAACTACTTCTCCGCCAGAATCCCTCCCTCCCTCATGCGCCATATCCTCTCCATGGACACTCCTCTGACCAAGATCGCAGCTTGGTACAAGAAGGCAACCCACTTCCAAACACAGTGGGATCACGCTGATGAAATCGCTCGAAGAGGCAAGATGCCCTCTTCCCATTTCCACTCTTTTACCACCCCCACCCATACCCCCGCTAAAGACCCTGACACCATGGATGTGGATGTAGTCTGCATCACCAAACTCACCCCTGACGAACGCAAATGCTGTATTGAGAAGGGACTTTGTTTCCGCTGCCACTGTGCCGGCCATAATAGCACCTCCTGTCCTTCTTTTCCCTCCACACCTAACCGCCGCACAGAGAAAAAGATCCATCGGGTTGAAGAAGAATCTGACCTCCCCACCCTACGAGAAATTGATGACGACGAAGATGAAGTTGCCGTCAGGAAGGTTTCCTTTCAAATGGATTTTTAGAAAGGGGATCTCAGTCGACGCGAGTCTCCCCTCCCTCCTTCTTGTGTGCTCCTGTATTTGTATCGGCTACTACTAAAGCTATGCAAATCCCAATTCAGTTAGTTGTCCCCTCGCACACCCAGAAAGCCGTCAACACCAGCACCCTCATTGATAGTGGTGCTGAAATCTCTTGTATCGATCGAGACTTTGTATCAAAACATTGTCTCCCCACCGAGAAACTTGCCTCCCCCATCTGTGCCTGCAACGCCAACCACTCGTACAACAAGAATGGAAACATCACCCATACTTGTACCTTGTATTCCAACATCAAAGGAATCTTCCAAAAGGTTACCTTTTATGTCATGGCCTGTGGAAGAACTAATGTTATCCTTGGACTTCCTTGGTTAAGAATAACCAATCCCACAATTGACTGGAAAAGTTGAACCCTTTCCATCCCCGAATCCCTTGACGAATCAAACGACTTCTACGCTTCCTGTGCCAAAGACTCTGAACGCCACAACTCTCACTTCCCTGCACCTTGGCACGTCCATGTATCCTCCATCCACGACTACCACCTTTACGGCTTCCTTCAACAAGAGAATGAGGAACAGTTCCTCTCCTGTGCTCTTGACAACTGCTCTCTTTTCCAAACCATCCACAGGGAATCCCGTTCCATCCCCAAAGGATCTCCTGTCATCACTAAACTCACTACCGCCACCGAACTCGCCATGGAAGCTGAACAGAACAAACCGAAAACTACCCTCCCCCCAGAATTCTCCCAGTTCACCCCTGTCTTCACCAAGGAAACCGCGGACCACATTCCCCCCTCTCGCCCCTATGACCATGAAATCAACGTTAAAGAAACCTTTGTCCCTAAAGTCGGAAAGATATACCCCTTATCTCCCGACAAATGCAAAGCCACCGAGGACTTCTTAGAAGAGAACCTCAAAGCTGGAAAAATCTGCCCTTCGAACTCCCCCCAAGCTGCACCCTTCTTCTTCGTCAAAAAGAAGGATGGCGGGCTCTGTCCCTGCCAAGACTACCGTTATCTTAATGAACATACTGTTCGTGACGCCTACCCCCTTCCCCTTATCTCCGACCTCGTCAATAAACTACGAGACGCCAAAGTCTTCACCAAGTTCGACGTACGATGGGGATACAACAATGTCCGCATCAAGAACGGACACCAGTGGAAAGCCACCTTTATCACCCATAAGGGGCTCTTCGAACCCACCATCATGTTCTTCGGTCTCACCCACTCCCCTGCCACGTTCCAGCGATTCATGAATGACTCCTTCCGCGATATGATCGCTGAAGGATGGCTCATTATCTACATGGATGATCTCCTCATCTTCTCCCCCGACCCCGCCACACATGAGGAACATACCAAACGTGTCCTGCAACGAATGATGGAACTCGACCTCCATCTTAAACTCGAGAAATGCAAGTTTGCTACTACTGAGGTTGAGTACCTTGGTATGATCGTCAAGCCTGGTCAACTCGCTATGGACCCCGTCAAGCTCGATGGCATCGCCAAATGGCCTACCCCCCAGAAAGTCAAGGATGTTCGCTCCTTCCTGGGCTTCGCCAACTTCTACCGCCACTTCATCCCTGACTATTCCAACATCACTCGCCCTCTCATTGACCTCACCAAGAAAAACTGTGCTTGGTCCTGGACTCCCGCTTGTCAGCAAGCCATGGACACCCTTCGTTCCCGATTCCTTTCCAAACCCGTCCTCCACCTCCCCAACCTCTCCGCGCCCTTCGCCATCACCACTGATGCCTCCAAATTTGCTTCTGGAGGTATTCTTCTCCAAACTGACTCTAATGGCGATTGGCACCCCTGCTCCTACCTCTCTCAATCTTTCTCCCCCGCGGAAAGGAATTACGACATCTATGACCGCGAACTCCTTGCCGTCATTCGTGCCCTGAAAACGTGGCACCACTACCTCCATGGCTCCCCTTTCCCCGTCCAGGTCTTCACCGACTACAAAAACCTCACGTACTTCCATCAACCCCAGGTGTTGAATTGCCATCAAGCTCACTGGCTTCTCGACCTTGCTGATTTTGATCTCAATATGCAGCATGTTCCTGGTTCCCAACTCACCAGCCCTGATGCCCTCTCCCGCCGCCCGATCTACTCCCTGCCATTGATTTCCCTGACAATGACAATGTCACCCTCCTTCCCCCATCCTTGTTTGTCAATGCTATTGACACCGCGCTGGCTGACAAAGTTCAATCAGCCTCTGCCTCCGACCCCCTTGTCCTGCAAAGCCTCCAATCTATGGATGGTTCTATCCCCCCCACCTTTCGCTCCCACCTTTCTGATTGGAAATACGTCAATGGCCTCTTGACCTACAAGGACCATATCTATATCCCCAATGACTCCTCCCTCCGCCGCTCCATTGTCCAACGTTGCCACGATCACGAAACTGCTGGTCACCCTGGCTTCCTTAAAACCCACCACTGAAACGGGATGAAACTTTAAACAAGTAGTACAACACCTAATCTAGGCGTTGGGCTACTTCTGCGACGGTGTGGACGAGATGACGATGAGTGTCAAGCCAAATGTGTACCAAGACGTGGTATTCGGCGACGAGGAAATGGATGGTTCCAAGATATAGCATTCACGAGTAAACAAGTAGCATGTGGTAACGGGCACGAAGTCGGCAAGTGCAGAGTAAGGAAAAGGATATGAAGAGTGGTACTCAAGAGAACAGGCCCCAAAGGAGGAGGGTATTCAAGTGAATAGGACTGAGGAGTAGACGACGAAGGGAGGGGGTTTATATATGTAAGTATGGGGAGTTTAGGGTAGGTCGTCTGAGTCCTAATCAATTGAGGGCCGGTGTGTGAATGAAATGAAATGAGGATACCATGAGGACAGCGAGAAGTCCGTGTGGGAAGAAAGAAGCGTCCTCATGGGAAAAGGAACGGAGATGAAAGACATGAGGTGTGATGTCATAATGACATCATGGGCTAGACCCCAGGTCATGTGAGATGTCTCACGGTCATGTGAGATGTCTCACGGTCACGTGCGCTGGTCACGTGACTTCAAAAAGAGAATGAAAATGTTAAGTCCAAAAGTAAGAGAAAAACGAAAAACGTAGTGTATAGGTCCTGAACTATAACAACTAGCTTGTCACCGCTGAATTTTGGTGGCCTGGCCTTGCCTCCTTTGTGTGAAAATATGTAGAGGGCTGTGCTACTTGTCAGCAAAACAAGGCCAACACGCACCCCACTGTCCCTCTACTCTCCCCCATCTGCTCCCACACCTCCCTTCCCTTCCAACAGGTCTCTTGTGACCTCATCACTGATCTTCCCCTCTCCGCTGGCTTTGATTCCTTGTTGGTCGTGGTTGACCATGGGCTTACTAAGGGGGTAATTCTATGCCCTACCAAGAAGTCCATCACCGCTGAAGGAGTCGCTGATCTTTTCTTCCACAAAGTCTTCCTTCGCTTTGGACTCTATGACAAAATCATCTCTGATCGTAGTCCCCAGTTTGCCTCCACCTTCGCCAAAGCCCTTGGCAAGATCCTAAACTACGACCTCTCCCTCTCCACCGCCTACCACCCCCAATCTGATGGGGAAACCGAATGTGTAAACCAAGAAGTCGAAACCTATCTCCGAATCTTCTGTGGAGATAACCCTGCCTCGTGGTCTGAAAAGATCTCCCATGCCGAATTCACCCACAATCACCACCCTCATTCTGTCACTGGCAAATCCCTGTTCTTCCTCATGATGGGCTTCAAACCCCGTGCCCTACTTTCCCTCCTTCCTGAATCTCCTCTCCCTGCCATTGAAACCAGACTCAAAGCCCTTTCCGCTGCTCGTGATGAAGCATTGGCAGCTCACGAACTCACCCACCAAGTCATGGCCTCCCACACCCACAAGAACTTCACCCCTTTTGCACTAGGAGATAAGATGTGGCTAGAAGCCCGCAATCTCAAATGATCTATTGCCAACCCAAAGTTCGCCGCTAAGCGAGAAGAACCCTTTACTGTAACCAAGGTCCTATCCCCAATCGTTTATCAACTCCATCTCCCCAAAATGTGGAAAATCCACAACACGTTCCATGCTTCTCTCTTATCGCCTTATCATGAAAATGATATCCATGGACCCAATTTCCCCGCTCCACTGCCGGACCTTATCCAGGGCGAGGAAGAATATGAAATTGAAAAGATCCTACGCCACCGCGGAACTCCGTCTCACTGCTTCTTCCTGATCCGATGGAAAGGATACTCTGCCAAAGAAGATTCCTGGGTCCCTGAATGAGACTTGAAACATGCAAAGTCCACCCTCGCAAATTATAAAAAGCTCCACCCCTCTGTCTTCCCTCGCAACCCAATCTGAACCCCTACCACCATGACCACCCAGCAAACCGCCTCTGACTCCGTTTCTTCTCCTTCTTCATTGTCTCCTTCTACCTTAGATTCTTCTCCTTCTTTAGCCGAAAGGCTTTCTTCTCCACCCCCGTGTAACTCCTCCCCCGAACCCTCCTCTACCCGTCCATCTCCTGGATGGAACCATACCCCCTTTCCCAACTCGCCAGTCACTCCTCCTGCCATCATCTCCGTCGATATTCCCCTCTATGCCCATCGTCTCCATCGATATTCCCCTCTATGCCCACCACCTCCGCGAAGAACTCGCTGATGGCCGCACCCTGGAATGCCAGGCATCCCTCCTTCGGAACCCTCGCATCGCTGTTCCCCTCGGTTGCTACCTCGACATCGGTTCCCCACTGTGGAACCTGTACCATGCCTATCTCCAAGTCCAATGTCTCGGTAATTTCCTGACCCTCTCCGGAGGAACCTTCAGCCGTAGGGCCAACTTTGTTCACAACATCCAGCAAAACCTTGAGGGAAACCTCACCACTACCCTCTTCCAACTCGGTATGCCCGAGTTTCTTGACGACGTCAATCGTTACCTCTTTGAGCTGAACCAATACCACGCTCATCCCAACCGTACCCACCCCGCATACATCGCTCCCTCCATCGTCACTTCTGACGAGTATCCAACTCCCTCCGCATCCTCTTCCCCACTTCTACCTGATGAACTCATGGCTGTTCAACATGCTGAACTTGTGCATGAAATACGAACTAGAGGCACCATCTACAGAGAACTCACTGATACCCCCCTCTCTCACTCTCATCCCTGTTACAACGAAACCTGTTTCGAGTGTCACTGTTTAGGACATTGGCGTATTGACTGCCCTTGGTACCAATGCCCTTCCTGCCTTGTAACCACTCCACATCACACCCAGCAACATTGCCCTCTCCATCATCAAACTCCTCCTCCTCCCTTCTCCTCGCCATCTAGTTCTTCTCGTTCCTCTGCCTCCTCCACTCATCCTATTCCCCCTCCTCGTTCTCAGGTTACACCATCTCATCCCCATCGTCATAACCAACAATCTCGCTCTCCCGTTCCTCGCGCCCCATCCCCATACGATTATGAGGATCCCTACGACGATATCGCCTATGCCAACATGACTGGCTCCCCTGGTGCCTCCTACCGTGACTTTTGACTCGCGCCTTTCATGTATTATCCTTCTCCGGAGTTTCGGATCTAGTAGGGGGGTAATGTTACAATTCACTTTTTCTTTGTCTTTCGCATTAGCATTTGTCCTACACCTCTTGCTAATGCTTTTCTTTCACACGATGACCACCACTTACTTCCGCTCTTCTCACGATGGTCATCATGATTACGATCTCTTATCTCTCCGTTCCCACTTCCTTCCGATGGACAGCCGCATTCCCTTTGCTCCGATAACTTCCATTATCTTCCCTACACCCTTTACCTTATCGGGCTTCCTCTGACCTCTCGCTGTTACACAGCTCGGTCCGTGCACAGTCTCTCTCCCTTAGGTATATAAAGCCTGCCATCACTACCTTGTATTCTCTAAGCTAGACCTACCTGGAATAGCATCTTTGTTTCCTTCGCTCATCCCTTGCTCTCTAAGTCACCCGTCCTACTTTTGAGTGGACGCTTGTCGTTCTACCTTTGTCTCCGGTCACTCGTCGTTCTACCTTCGTCTCTGGTCGCTCTTCTTTGCGACTCGTCCCCACTGCTCTTCTTTGCAGTTATCCCATCGACAAGGGTATCCCTTGGTCGATCATCCTTTGTCCACCTCAGGAAGCCCCTGCGGAAGTCCCCGGTCATTAACCACATGACTCGTCCTTGTCCCTGGTCGTTAACCACACGACTCGTCCTTGTCTCCGGTCGCCTCTCTCGCGACTCGTCCCATCGATAAGCAAGCCCCTTAGTCAACATCCCTCACCTCCCAGGTCTACGTTCGTTCCTACCCGGACCAACCGTAACAATCATAGTGATGTCATGGATCTAGGCTAGTCTAGAGTGGCCTGTAGGCACGTGATTGTGGGAACTAGCACATGCCCCTAAGGTACAATAGATAAGATAATAGTGGCCAAGTCACGTGATCATGGGAAGTGGTCACATGACCTCGAAAGTAGAAATCGTAAGTCCGGGATAAAGAGAGTCAAGGGAATGTAATGGTAAGCGGTAGTGTCATAGCCCGAACTACAACACATGCCTCACACTACCCACGTTCCTTATTTCTTTACCTACCCTAGAGTACACAGCTTGGTCCGTGCATGATAGGGTATCACTATATATAGGGTAGCGAGTAGACTGTAGTACCTCAGTCTTATTCATTTGTCTTACCCTCCATACTGTGGGGCCTGAGTACACTTGAGTACCACTCATCCTCTCTCTCTGCCAGTTGACCACCATTATAGGGTCCTCCTCATATTTATCATTCTAGGCAACACTCAGGCCATCCTAGCTAGAGGCTAGGCCGCTCTCGTTGGAGTTGGTTCTTGCCATTCCACTCTGTTACTGAAATGGAGTTGAGCAACAGAAACAACAAAAGAGATCAACACCTAATCTAGGTGTTGAGCGACTTCAGTGACAGTGTGGACAGTACAGTTTCAAGTGTCCAACCAGACGTGGACGAGGACATGGTAATCAGCGACGAGAAAGTTTACTGTGCCCAGATAGAGCATATACGTGGAATGACGATGAGCGTGCAATAATGTGCATGAAGTTGGCAAGAGCAGAGTAGAATTGAAGAGTAAAGAAGAGTGGTAAACAAATGACCAGGCCCCTAAGTAGGAGAGTAATCAAGTGAATAGGACTGAGGAGTAGATGATGAAGGGGATGGGTTTATATATGTAAGTATGAGAGGTTTAGGATAGATCGTCTGAGTCCTAAATAGTTAAGGGCCGGCATGAGAAGAGAAACATGAGGGAAACACAAGGTAGCCATGAGGACAGAGAGAAGTCTGTGTGGAAAGAGAAAAGCATCCTCATGGGAAAGAAGATGGAGATGAAAGACATGAGGCATGATGTTATGATGACATCATGGGCCAGGCCTCAGGTCACGTGAGAGATCTCTCGGTCACATGCACTGAGTCACGTGACTTCAAAAGTGAAAGGAAAATGTTAAGTCCGAAAACTGAAAAAATATTGAAAACGTAGCATATAGGTCCTGAACTATAACAGTTACAGCTATCTCTTTACAGGTAAGCTTGTCTTCTATCTCATCTGGCATTTCCTACCATACCAATTATCTTGCCACTAGCATTCCTTTCTACTCAGACTGCAAACCATTCTCATAGATGAAACGGGACGAAAACAACTAATGGAGTACAACACCTAATCTAGGCATTGTGCGACTTTGGCGATGGTATGAACGGTTCGGTTTCGAGTGTCCAACCAAACATGGACCAGGACGTGATAATTGGCGACAAGGAAGTTTATAGTTCCAAGATACAGCATAAACAATGAGTGACGAGGAGCGTGCGATAACAGGCACGAAGACGGCAAATGCAGAGTATAGGATTTGGAAAGAAACAAGAGTGGTAGACAAATGAACAGGCCCCTAGGTAGGAGAGTATTCAAGTGAATAGGACTGAGGAGTAGATGACGAAGGGAGAAGGTTTATATATGTAAGTACGGGGAGTTTAGGGTAGGTCGTCTGAGTCCTAAATGATTAAGGGCCGGTGTGAGAAAGGGAACATGAGAGAAACATGAGAAGACCATGAGGATGGCGAGAAGTCCGTGTGGGAAGATAGAAGGATCCTCATGGGAAAGACACGGAGATGAAAGATGTGAGGCATGATGTCATGATGACATCACATGGGCTAGGCCTCAGGTCACATGAGAAGTCTCACGGTCATGTGCACTAGTCACATGATTTCGAAAACGAAAAGAAACGTTAAGTCCAAGAATGAAGAAAAGTTGAAAACATAGCGTATAGGTCCTGAACTATAACACTACCCCCCATTCACCAGATTCAAGATCTACTCAAGAATCAGTGAATTTGGTATAGGAAGGACCGAATGGTTGGAAAAGTGACATAAATTCTGTCTCGGAGATGCCCTGGATGGGTCATGGGGCGTTTGGATGTGTAGAATGAAACTCGGCTATTGCGTCTTGCACATGCTTTAAATTAACGGCAGGTTCCCAGGTGCAATCCACCTCGTCCCATCCCTTCCAATGGATGAGGTATTGTAATTTCCCGTGATGAAGCCTTGACTGGACGATACAATTGACTTTGTATTCTTCGTGATGGCCTTCAGTCATGGTAATGGGATTGGGTTTAAATACATTTTGTCTGTCCAGTGGGGCTTTGTAGGGTTTGACACAAGAAATGTTAACGGTGGGATGGATGGAGATGGAGGAAGGGAGGGCGAGGGTAATGGCATTAGGGAGTACGGTGGAGATACGATAGGGGCCAATGAATTTCTGTGTTAATTTACATGCAGGATAAGGGAGTGAGAGATGTTCGGTGGAGAGCCAGACTAGGTCTCCAATAGAGTAATCAGGGGTGGAAGAGCGCTTGGATGTTTGTGCGTGCAACATCCTATCACAGGTTTTTTGTAACGTAGAAGCGATCTCTTCATGGGTGCATCCAATAGTTTTACTGAATGACCCCCCAGGAGTCATAGTGGAGTTTGTGGGCTCCGTTCCCATGCGTGGGGAGTAGTTTCATGTAACTGAGAAGGGTGTGGTTCCCGTGGCAGTGGTAAGGGTGTTATTATGTGCAAACTGCGCCATTTTTAACCATGAGGCCCATGTCTCCTGCTTTTTAGTGACATAAGCATGGAGGTATGCGATAACTTCTCGATTGACCCTTTCTGTCTGACCATCCATTTGAGGGTGGTATGCTGTGGAGAGTTTCTGTTGGATGCCAAGTGAAACGGAGTGAATGATGAGAACAACCAAAGTTGAACGACACCTAGTCTAGGTGTTGTATAGTGTATAGGTCCTGAACTATAACACTACCCCCCATTCACCACATTCAAGATCTAGTTGAGAATTGGTGAATTCAGTATAGGAGGGACCGAATGGACGAAAGAGAGAGACGAATTCTATCTCGGAAATGCCCCGAATGGGTCGTGGGGCGTTTGGATGAGCAGAATGAAACTCAGCTATTGCATCTTGCACATGCTTTAGGTTAACGGCGGGTTCCCAGGTGTGATCCACCTCGTCCCATCCTTTCCAGTGGATGGGGTATTGTAGTTTCCCACGATGAAGTCTGGACTGGATGATACGATCAACTTTGTATTCTTTGTGACGGTCTTCAGTCATGGTGATGGGATCTGGTTTAAATACATTTTGTCCGTCCAGCGGGGCTTTATAAGGTTTTACGCGGGAAATATTGACAGTAGAGTGGATGGAAATGGAGGAAGGGAGGGCAAGAGTGATGGCATTAGGGAGTACGGTGGTGATACGGTAGGGGCCAATGAATTTTTGCGTTAATTTACGTGCGGGATAAGGAAGGGAAAGGTGTTCAGTGGAGAGCCAGACTAGATCTCCAATAGAATAATCGGGAGCAGAAGATCGTTTGGATGTTTGTATGTGTGACATTCGATTGCAGGTTTTTTGTAAGGTAGCAGCAATTTCTGCGTGATTGCGTCCCATAGTTTTACCGAACAACCCCCCAGGAGTCGTAGTGGAGTGTGTGGGCTCCGTTCCCATGCGTGGAGAGTAGTTTCGCGTGACGGAAAAGGGTGTGGTTCCCGTGGCAGTGGTAAGGGTGTTGTTGTGCGCGAACTGCACCATTTTTAGCCATGAGGCCCATGTCTCCTGCTTTTTAGCAACGTAAGCTCGGAGATATGTGATAACTTCTCGATTGACCCATTCCGTCTGTCCATCCGTTTGGGGATGGTATGCCATGGAGAGTTTCTGCTGGATGCCAAGTACTTTGCAAAGTTCCTTGGTGAACTCTGAGACAAACTGTGGTCCTCTGTCCGATAGGATAGTGTTAGGGAGTCCATGAAGACACCATACATGGTCTCTAAATAATGCGGCCAAGTCCGAAGAAGAAGTGGTTTTAAGACATGGAAAAAGAATGATTTCTTTGGAAAAACGGTCGATGACTACCCCAATAGAATCAAAGCCGTTAGAAGGGGGTAATCTGGTAACGAAATCAAACGAAATATCTTCTCAGGGGTGGGAAGAAACAGGCAAGGGCATAAGTTTTCCTGCCGGTGGCTTTGACGAACCCTTTGTGAGGGAGCACACCTGGCAGTGTTCGATGTAGGAAGAAATATCTTTGGCAGCGCCTGGCCACCAATAAAAGCATTTAATGGAAGAAATGGTACGATTGTGGCCTGGATGACCTGTGACAGGGGAATCGTGGAATAACGAGATCAACTCGGTGCGAAGAGAAGAGGGCACGAAAATAATGCCGTTTGAATTTCTGAAGAGTTTCTCGTTTGTATAATATTCATATTTGTTGATAGCATCAATGTCCATTCTGGCGGATTCAAAGGATAATTTAGTTTCAAAGTTCGGAGATAGAGAAGTAGAAGAGATTGCTTTAACTCCTGTGGAGCCAAAACCTTTATCATTTCGTTGTGACTCATTGAGAGTCTTTTCTTCCATTAGGGTTGGATTTTCTATTTTTTCGATAATTAGTTGTGCAATCCGGTCAAATTTAGAGATGTGGAAAGGAAAATTGGAGTGGTTAAACAGAATTACACCAATTTCTCCCCTATAATTGGCGTCAATGACTCCAGCCATGATATCAATTTTATGTTTGAGGGCAAGGCCCAAACAAGGTGCAATTCTGCCATAGGTTCCAGAGGGAAGTTGAATCTTGACATAGGTGGATATAAGAGCTTGATCGTGGGTAGGTATGTCAAGATCAACAGACGCATACAGGTTGAAGCCTGTAGCGTCAGGTGAGCCCTTCGAGGGTAAACGAGCGTCTGTGGAAGTTAACTCGACCGGGATGGAGAGAGAGGAGGATCTGAGAACAGTGGATGGAAAAACGGTAATGTTCTTGTTTAATTTATCGATGGTGTCGCCATGGTCAGGGCAACGGAAGAGAGCATCGGCATGTCCATTCGTGGTGCTGGGTTTATAGATTAAGGTATAGTTGAATTCTTGCAATAACTCGTGCCAGCGGGCTTGACGGCCTGAGAGCATTTGTGGTTTTTTCTAGTATTTGAGATTTTTATGATCTGTCCAAATCTCAAAGTTAGTTTTTCCAATTAAATAATGACGCCATTCTTCAAGGGCGCGAATAATAGCGAGTAACTCCTTGTCATAGACTGGGTAGTTACGTTCAGCAGATGAAAAAGAGTGAGAAAGGAATATGCAAGGGCGCCATGAGCCATCCTCCCTAGAACCGATAAGACTGCGCCAGTAGTGATGTTGCTGGCGTCAGTCTCAACATGCATTTCCTTTGTAGCATCCGGGAATGCAAGGAGAGAAGCGGATGTAAATTGTTTTTTAAGCGTATCAAATGCAGTTTGCTGTGCCTCCCCCCAGGTATATGGCATGTTCTTTTTTGTCAGATCGTTGAGGGGACGAGCGATCTATCCGAAACCGTTAATAAAATGATGATAATAATTGCATAGCCTGAGGAACGATTGAAGTTGCTTGAGCTTTGTGGGAGCTGGCCAGTTGAGTATTGCATCAACTTTGTTGTTTTGCATACCGACGCTGTCGGCAGATACTGTCATGCCCAAAAAGTCAACTTTGTCAGCGTTAAAAACACATTTTTCTGGTTTTGCATAAAGGTCATTTTTGTGTAACCTGCACAAAACTTCCTTTATGACCTTGGAGTGTTCCTTGTTGGATTTGTTTTTGGTGAAAATACACATGTCGTCGAGGTATATGATGACCACGGTGTACATGTCATTAAATATATCGTTCATCATCTGTTGAAACATTGGAGAAGAGTTAGTCATCCCGAAATACATTACAACAGGTTCATAGGCCCCTAGGGGTGTAACAAAAGTGGCTTTCCACTCATTGCCTTCCTTGATGCGAACATTGTTGTATCCCCACCTAAGGTCGAGGCAGGTGAATTTGTCTGCGCCTTTGAGATGATTGACGAGTGCTGAGATGAGGGGAAGAGGGTATGAGTTTTTAACTGTACCCTCATTTAAATAGCGGTAATCCATGACAAGGCGCTTCTCGCCGGTTTTCTTGGGAATAAAGAATACAGGAGCCATTTGGAGGGATTTTGATGGGCAAATATAGCCCTTTTCTTGCTCGGAGGTTATGAAGTTCCAGACTTCTTCTAATTCGGCATCTGAGAGGGGAATTACCCAACCTTTCTTGGGTACAAATTCAGGTTTTAGGTCAATGGTGTGGTCCCAAGGTTTGCGGATGGGCATGTGCTTCGATTCCTCTTTGCTAAATATGTTGAGGAACTCGTGGTATTGTTTGGGTACTTTGTCAGCGAGTCCTTCCTCGATAGAGCGAATGGCTAGGTTCCAGACCTCGTTGATTAGTCCTGCTGCGTTGATCGTGATACAGTTACAGGTGCAACAACAGAACTTTATTTCTTTATTGACCCAGTCGATGAGTGGATTGTGGCGTTGGAACCAGTCATAGCCTAGATAGATATGGTGAGTTCCTAAATTAGTTACTAGGGCATCCACTCCTTCAGAGTGCCCTTGGTAGGAGAATATGACCGAAACATAGTCCGTGATCATTCTGTGGAACAAAGAGGTCCCATTGGCGTTAATAATTGAATGAGGGAGTGATAATTTTTTTGTGGGAATGCCAAGAGATGTTACCCATTTTTTATCTACGAATGTTTGGACTGCTCCGGAATCGAGGAGTGCTTTTTCCGATGTTTTTTGCCATTTGTTGTTTTTCTGAAAATAAATGTCAGCGTCAATGTCGAATTCTCCAGCAGGAGAGGTATTCCTGAGGGTAAGGTTAGGGTTAGCGGGAATATTAGGTAAAAAGGAAATTTTGTCCATAA
>JBBPLC010000035.1:0-146445 GCA_038089535.1 Hemileccinum rubropunctum | reverse complement strand
TCACGTGATTCTTAGGGCAGCAGGTAGCCAAGAGTCACTTCTTCACATGCCCCTACCACCTCTAAGTGGGATTCCCACGCCTTCAAGTGCTATTTTATCAACACTACAAAACTACCAAACATTGGAATAGTTTCCAAGGTCACTATAACATCTACTGACTTGTTCTGCATTGCTCATGTTCCATTCCTGGCATATGACTTTTTAAC
Source organism: Hemileccinum rubropunctum (assembly GCA_038089535.1). Lineage (NCBI taxonomy): Eukaryota > Fungi > Basidiomycota > Agaricomycetes > Boletales > Boletaceae > Hemileccinum > Hemileccinum rubropunctum. The sequence continues at coordinate 146,239 of JBBPLC010000035.1, read as the reverse complement.
AGTTGAGACAGGCTTCATCATGGCTAGGCCCTTCAATGGACACACTGGCTTGGTCTCATTAGTTGGGTTTTTGCTTGATAGAAAGTATGTTGTCTCCAAATCTAGGGACAAAGCAGTATGAATTTGGGATGCTGAGTCAGGGTCTGTCATGGCTGGCTTCTTCAACAGACACACTGATTTAGTCTCATCAGTTGGGTTTTTCACCTAATGAAAAGCATGTCATCTCCAGGTCTTGGGATCAAATACCAATATCTGAAGAGCAATTGATGCTAGACCTCTAGACCCAGAGACCATTAGAAAGCCCTGATTAAGGGTTTTTAGATGGTATGCAAATTTATTAGGTAATCCTTCCTATATCAGGAAATACTTTGGTATTAATGAAGGATACTCATTGTATTGGTTTTGTTGCTAATATCAAGGATATTAGAAATCAGTATGAAGTATATTTTTCCCTGGCCTTAATCATCTCCTGAACTCTCCTAGGCATGCTCTCAATCAACCTCTGACATTCCTCTACCCCAATCTTATATCACTCTGCCTAAATTCTCTCCCAAAGTTTCAATATTGTTGTAGAACTCGCTACAATACTACTACACTCGAATGGTTATGCTTATCTTATCCTATTGGATAGCATATCACGTGACGATCCCCACAGCTTACCTTAGGGTCTAGGACCGCAGATAGGCTAGTCACATAACTGATGTCATCATAGGTCTAGAGCTATGACCTCATCAGTCTAGGCTTTGATATCATCAGTGATGTCATACCTCATGGTTGCCTCATGGACACCTCATGTTATCTGCATATATGTATTCCCACACTGGCCCTATAGTACAGAAGCCTCCCCTAAACCCAATACCTTACATATATATATGCAGATCCTCCTGTACTTATTCCTTAGTTCTATTCACTTGTCTCTTACCTGGTTCCCTACATCTGAACTGCCTGAGAGCCATAGTGGAAGTCCTCCCTTCCATTCTTTGCCAGGATATGCCCTCCTGTAGAAAAGGCACTCATTATTGAACCCTTCCTCCTCATTATTGCTAGTCAATGGAACCCGCAAGGCAGAGTGGCTATTTATAGTTGTTTGCTGTTCCACTCCATTACAAATATCCCCTTGGCTATTATAGTTCGAGAACCTTGCACTACATTTTCTCTTTTCTTTTACTTTTCACACTTAATGTATTCCTTGCACTTTCAAAGTCATGTGACCAGTGCACATGACTGTGAGACATCTCACATAACCTGAGGCCTAGCCTTATGATGTCACTATAACATCATGCCTCATGTTCTTTCATTTCTGTCTTCTTCACACAAGTACACTTTTCTCTTTCCACAATAGACTTCTTGCTATACTCATGGTATCCTCATTGTTTCCTTATCTATGCTGGCCCTAAACCATTTAGGACTCAGATGACCTACCCTAAACCTTACTTACATATATAAATTCTTTCTCTTCATTGTCTACTTCTCAGTCCTATTCACTTGAATCCTTCTCCTACTTAGGGGCCAGTTTCTCTACAAGTACCACTCTTCTTTACCTTCTAACCCTATACTCTGCATTTGCCATCATCATTCCCATTACCGAACGCTCCTCATTATATGATCTACTTAGGAACTATCAACTTTATCATTGCCAAGTTCCACATTATCATCCATGTCTATTTGGACCTCTGTTGTTGTATTGTTCAAACATACTCCAAAGTTGCTGTTATCCTAGAATAGGGTAATGTCTCCTCTAGTTGTTTCTAGTCCATTTCATTGGCTGGCTTAGAAATACTCTGTGAGCCTTCTTTTAAGGAGAAACCATAGATATTCTATGGGATTAAGGTCTGGGAACTGAGCAGGCCATACCATGACCTCAAACTTATACTCTTTCAACCACTCCCTGGCCTTTTTACTGGTATGCTTGAGATCATTATCCTACTGAAAAATGATGTCTTCTGCAGAAAATTCATAATCTACCAGGATTTGTTGCAGTTCATCCTCCACAATCTGCACATAAAGATTAGCATCTATCTTACTATCAATCTTGCAAGCCATTCTAACCTCTTCCCAAGTCATACACTCTCATAGCATCACTAATCCTCCCCCAAACTTAACTATTCCCTCTATAATTCTATCACTAAGGCTCTCTTCTGCCTTTTTTCATGTCCATTTCCTACCATTTAACCTAATGCAATTAATCTTGGTCTCATCTGCCCATATAACATGCTTCCAGTCCTCAATGATTCAATTCTAATTGCTCAAAGCAAAATTCATCCTTGCTTTTCTATGACACTGAGTAAGAAGAGGGTGTTTTTACTTCACCACAGCCTTCATACCAGCTTTCTTCAAGTGGCAGCAAATGGTCCAAGAGGAGATAGAATGGTTCTTCACCTCTTGAAGTGTTTTGATGACCTAGATTGCATTTTTAGCCTTTCCAGATCCAATAAGATGAATGGCATAATGCATATTAGTAGGAGAAATAATAGAAGGATATCTATCAAAGGCTTTGGGTAGGTTAGGAAGATGTTTGGATCATAGTCTGCTGATGGTGGATTGGTTGAGACCAGTAGAGTGAGCAATTTAGTGGGTTGATTGACCTAATTTCAAAAGAGAGATGATATAGTGAGTTTGCTCAACAAAGAGTGATTTTATGATGATGGTTGTGGAAGAAGTGATGGTGTATGTGTTGTTTGTATCATGTTGAACTTATTACAGGTCACATGGCCCATTGATTATGTAATACCCTCTTGCAACATGCACATTCAATATTTTAGAATACCAGCAACAAAACCAATGCAATAAGTACCCTTCATTGATACCAAAGTATTTCCTTATATAGAAAGAATTACTTAATGAACCTACATACCATATGAACGCCCTTAATCAGGGCTTTCTAATGGTCTCTAGGTCTAAGGGTCTAGCATCAATTACTTTTTAGATATTGGCTTCTCAATCAAAATGATGCAAATATTGCATTGGTTTTGTTGCTCACTGTAGCCAACCAGTAAGATAATCTTTTCTGTCAGATTGCAGAGGCTCATAGTACATCAGAACAATCACTACCCTGTACAATTTACCCTACTTCAATCCCAGCTATTCTCCATATTCTGTTAACATTCACAAAATATCAGTACCCATGGATCCTTTACTCATACCCTGGCCTTCTTGTAGTGCACATCTTGCATGTATGTCATTACCAATCTAGCAACAGTCCAATGCCTGCTCCTCCCTGAACTTTTCCTACCACCCAGGGAAGGCATCCCTACACTCAACTCACCATATACTTTGTCCTCATGCTTGCTAGCACAGCTGTCTTTATACCTCTCAAAGTCATTGCCACTAGGCTTGCTATACAATGAAACTATGCCACAGCTCAATTCAACTCCATCTTTCAGGAGAAAGAAGGTGACAGAGAAAAAGTAGTGGAGTATGCTGGGATCAATGAGAACATTATCAGGTATATTCTAACTTGAAGGTTTAATCAGGTACATTCTAACTTGAAGATTTAATCAGGTACATTCTAACTTGAAGGTTTAATCAGGAACCATTCAGCACTAGATTCAAATCTGGTAGTCTGAGAACCAAGAGAGAACATTACACTAGTCTTGTTGACTGTGCAAAAAAGATTGTTGAAGAAGAGGGCTGGAGAGCTTTGTATCCCTCAGTAAAATGCTTAGCCAATAGGATTGGTCCTTGGCAAAAAGCAAGACCAAAATAAAACAAACACAAGGCAATAAATCTTATTAGACATAGCCTAAGGTTAGTATTCCTAAATAATTCATGTTCCTTGCTGCATTGGAAAATAATAGCCTTGGTTATTGATCATGATGTATGAGATTAATTCCATCTCACTGAACACTATGATTATATGTAATACTTCTACGAAACCATTAACAACTCGAGGGGGACTCGAATTACTGATAGCCAAGAATGGCACTGATCTCCAACTTGAAACTGTTGTCACGGAGCATATTGTGCAGCTTGGAGCTGAACTTGGGAACGAGCTGGACAACCTAGCAGACATTATCCAGGGGAGCTCCAATATAGCACAACCCGTTCAATCATCGATGGCTAGATGATACCCTTGGATATCATCGTTACAGTTCATTGCCTCATTTTCTCTTGCCAAGTAAAAAGTGCTACCGCTGCACTGGCAGTAACAAAAGTACAAATCACATACTAAGAGTGTTCAGGTTACTGAACATAGTCCCTCCGCCTGTGCACAACGCACCATCACTCGCTCTCCAGTCCCATGCGTGTTCACTCACCCACTGTCTCTATCAGTTGCTCAATCACTCCGATCTGGCGCTCCTTACTTTGATCGAAGTTGACGAAAAGTTTCAGATCAATGAGAATGTTGTGAACGTGAGGACGTGATTGTGGGGGAATCACCGTAGGTTGTTGTCACAGTCCCTCGGTTCTAATCGATCGGTGCTCAGTGCTCGGCGAAACCAGGAGCCCACCTTTGCGTCCTATCACACGGCAAATCGTGACATACGTACCCGCAAACTAGGACGAGTAGCACGTAGTGTATGGGGTTGTCGATGGTGTTAAAACATGCCGGTGGACCACGAGCATATGATAGGACAGTGAGAATAAGTACGCGCAAGAATGCGGCGAAGTATTTGCTATCGTTGCTGAGCGCTGCGGTATTGGGTGTGTGGAGCGAATTCTTCTCGGATTCCAGCCTTTGTTATGGGCGACATACCTTTTCCCAGCGGTCGGTACAAGGCTCAACCTGTATTGTCGATCGTGCTAGGAATTCACGAGCATTAGCTAGGTTACAAGTCGTCGGCCACGATCGCCGCGCGACTCAATCTCACTCGAACAAAATGACTAGATCTGTAAGTTGGACTTTTTATGTCCATCCTCGGGAATTCCTCTTTTTTTTCACAATCCGAGATCTGCCCGGTGAAACTTGTATTTCCATGACTACGCACCAGTTTAAATAGTTGGGTCCAACCTCACTCCTCGGGAAACCTACCCATTAACGGGAACAGAAAGTATCTTTGGAGACGGTGCCTTGGGAGGTTTGCTTCCCGCCATTGTTATTTTGGTAACCCAAGTCTCATAGGCCGACAAAGAATCGAGGTACACCGACAACGAGGACGATTCCCCGATTTAGGTAATTTCATCTCGATTATAGGGTTCGTGGCAACAAAAGCGATCGTTACGTCTATTAGCCGGTCCCATCCTTTTCTTTTTGAGTGATCGCTGGTACACCATGAGCGACCACCGGGGCAATGCCATTTTGAAGAGACTGCCCAGCGACAGGCTCCGAATTTGCTGTGGTAGCTGCGCTAGTTTGTCCTGTTCCCGCGCCGCCCCGCGACATTAATGAGTTCAACAAAATCGCTAGGCCACTCATCTGCGTCGACTGAAGCAGCGAAACATTGATCTCCAAACTCAACATCGTGCCATTGGAAGTCGACCCCTTGAGCACCGCAGCTGGCTGGGGCTGATCCGGGGGTGGCACAGATGCTGCTGGAACGGGAACTATCCCAAGCGCGTGCAGCGCTGAGAGGGAGGTAACGGGTAATTGCACTGGTATCGGAGCCGTTGACGGGGTGTAACTGGGACTGCCAGCCGTCGTCTGGGGCATGGCCAAAGGTGTAGAGTAGAACGCAGAGGCTCCTTGTGCGCCGGTAGTGTATGGATGTGTATAAGCATAAGAATATGCGCGGTAGTACTGGGAAGGAGTCGCTTGGGTGTAGTACGTCGGTCGGAATGTTGTTTGCGCGGAAGTGGCAGTTGACGACGACCGTTTTTCACGTTGCATCGCATCTAGCTCATTTCTTGCATTCCGTAACTCGGAACTAGCTGCAGCCGTTTCGGACCTTTCAACCTCTAGAATCGACTGTGCGAGGACATATGCTTGCCCATCAGGGGAGGGACGCTGTGATCGTTGTTAAAACACGATGTGTTGCGCGAAATGCGTCTACTCACTGTCCCCGTTTTAATTTTGGTGCGGTAAAGTCGGTCCTCAAGCCTCTTTAGTCGTTTATAGCAGTGCAGTGCAAACCGCGTATCTGGGAATTGACGAAATCAGGACTGAGCATCTAGGACGACGACTTTCACTCACCATCTATTTCCTGTCGGACGTCGTCGTGTCTCGCCTTTTCTTTACCCTTTGACCGCTTACGGTTTAGGAGTGAGCTCAAGTCTTCGTCAGGTTGTTGGAAGACATGATACGGTAAAAGCCTATTGACGACATCGGCTACGTCAGTGAAAGGTGTATCCACATCCGGATGTAAGACAGCAGCGTGATCAGCTGCAAGACAGGCTGCAAAACTTGAGAAGCGGATATAAGTAGCGTTCGAATGAGTGGATTCTCTACGCACCCCGCCGCTGTCTGCTGAGTGATTTGGAGCTCCTTGTCTGACCTGTCTTTCGGATAGGGTGCTAGATTGACGGATGAACCATCATAAAAAGTTGACTTTGCGGAAGATGGGCCAGCGGGAGCGGATGGATAGGAATTGGTGGAGATTTTCTGAGGATGAAGTCCGGGGTCGTCTGGGGAGAGATGGACGGGTTTAAGGGGAAAGCACTGAACAGAAAACGAGTTTTGCGGGCTGGACATTTCCTTGACCTTGTTATGTTTGGTATGCTTTGCGTGGTGACAATCCCCGTGACCGCGTGACCTCCCCTTTAGGGCTGGCTTTTATTACTGCGACGGTCGTACGAGTAGTACAGACTTGAGTTTCTTCAACCAATCCGTAGCCTGAGTAACCTCCTCTGCATTGCTGTTCGCAACCCGCTCCAGGTAGTCCCTCGCCAACGACAGATCACCACCAGGAGTCACCATCTGGTGACGAGCAACATAGATACTAGACTTGGCATAGTCTTGAACCGGGCGCTCTGTGAGGTGTGAGCACATGCCAGAACATGAACTATCGATCCACCTTCTGCACGGCAAATCTCGACCACCCTTCGGTGATATGCGACCGCCTCAGCCGGTTCATCCAACTCTTCGTGCAACTTTGCCAGTTTCAAGTTTATCGTGGTTTCTCGGGCATCAGCACCTAGCAATGCACGCTTAAGGCATTCCACTGCGTCTCTCGTTCTACCACGAACAATATCAGCGTGTCTTGCACTCCACGCAAATGTCGATTTCCTTACTGCCCAATTTCTTCGTAACAAGACGCTTGAGCCTGCCATAGGCGTACGTCGTATGGACTGCAACCGGTGAAATCAGGGGACAGGGGAGATTTGACACGCACTCACCGAAGAGCTGTGGCTCGCTGGTAATAGTAGAGGGCATACTGGTGCATGCTCAGCAGTTCGTATGCCTGACCAAGACCATACCACGCTCTGTAATCCTTCCTGTTGACATCTGCAGTGCGTGAAATTGGCTTTTCTGTGTTTACTGACATCAATACCTACCGACTGCACGTCGATATGCTTCAATTGCCGCATGCGAGTTCTTCATCTCAACATACTCATGACCCATGAGTGTCCAGGCAGACAAATACGTTCGGTCTAGTTCAGTTGCACGCCTAAAATACTTGACTGCCTTTTCGTGCTCAGCCCGAAGTGAATAATGGTTCCCTAAGACAGTCTGATCATCTGTGGTCTATCATTATGGTAATGAATATCGCTTACCAACCAGACAACATACTTCAGGTCGATCTTTGTCAAGCTCAAGGAATTCATGAGCAAGTCGAGAAAGCTTCAAACGGTTTTCAGTCACATAGAGAATATTGGAATATACGTCGATATCATCCACTCGGTATGGAGCAACAGCAAGAATTTTTTCAAACTGCTTTTCTGCTTGTCCAAAGTCTTGGAGTGGCTTCGCATGAGCCGAGTATTAGATAAACAAATAAACGCAGTCAGCTGACCATGCAAGTGATACAACACACAAGCGCGCAGACTCATCACCCATGGACTCCCTCGGAAGAAGTCCTCGCCCAGAAGGCGATCACACATGACCAGCTCGTTTTCCGTGGGACTATTTAGCTCGTTCATCGTTTTAATTTGGAAAAATTGCACGAGGGGGTGATTCGCGGGTAGAGGAAGCAATGGGAGTAGAGATGACAACTGAAAGAATCAGTCGTGCCCACAGCCAACGGTACAAATTGGCTAACCTCTTCTCCGTCCCCGATGCACCGTCCTAACAAGGTCCACGCAGACCAATTCCACGGATACCCAGCGATCGACAAGATGATGCTCTCGATAGCTTCCTCTCTTCTGTTGAGACGCGAGAGGAAAAGGCCTTTCCTGTCAAGTTACAAGGATGAAACCGTCAAAGTGGTCAAAGGGGGGCCATCCCGTACAGGAAGAGCAGCCAGGGATCGATGGCATTCTTAACGACCTCGAGATGATACAGTAAGGACCGGTTAAAAGGTATCGGTGGGTGTCCTCGTATGTCTAGAAGCGACAGGGTTAGCAGGTGATTGCGACGTTTACAAATGGGTCTAAACTTCGACTGACTGTAGTGCTTGTACCAATCTCTCTCTGTTTTCTTCTCGCTGATCTTTGCTCAAGTTTCGATCGTTAGCTTTCGAGACCCTGTTAGCTAGACCTACCAAAAATTGGCAGTACATATATAAAAACTGTGCCTTGACACTCTGGCAGTTGCGTAGCACGTGTACCGCTCTGCTAAAGTCTTTAGAGGTGACATATGACTGGGCTGCAAGAAGAGCAGCTTCTTCGGTCTGCTCAAGCTCAGTCTCGCGTTCTTTACCCGCGGATGACTCAGAAGAGGTTTTGTGATCTTCGGATACGACAGTCGATCCAGCAGCTGGAGCAGGTGAGGGTGTAAATGTAAACGAAGGGCGAGGTGAGCGCGGGCGGACGGGCGTTGAGGTCGAGAATCCGAGTTTTGCATCATCATCAACCAGCGCGTCCCGTTTGTGCTGTGGTATCGAGAGATAAAGCTCGGCAGACCTGATGCATTCGGATGTGCTTTCAATGTTAGGTTCGTACGATGGGATGTAGCGATGTACCATTTACCAGCAACAACAAGACCTCTTTCTGAACAGTCTTTGATTGAGTTGCGCAGCTCGCGCACCAGTTGTAGATCTTTGATGCGCAGTTCGCGTGCCAGTTGCAGATTCATGTCGCGGACAACGCCAAAGAAACGATTAATTGGTAGTGAAACGACGCGTCTGTGCCATGTTCCCACCACGCTACTAGCTTGCTGGCAACGTTTGCGAGCTCACGACTCGTAAGTATTCTCCGAGGTTTGTCTCAGCTCCTGGTATCATCTAACTTTACGAGAGGAATGTTCCTCCTTATTATCGCAATTCTTTTACTGCTAACCAGAATCTATGTGGTGTTATCCAACCCATCCTCAAAGCCCCAAAAGAGAAGACACGGGGAAACGTGCACATTGGCCGTCTTCCTTGGTTCAGGTTTGTTTCAGATAACACTCTCGATGTTGCGTCATTAACCTGTGCGAAATCCTAGGCGGGCATACCAGCGAAGCATTGACGTTGATATCAGGCTTGGATTTCTCCCGTTATTCGCCACGTATCTACATTGTCAGCGATGACGACATGCTGAGCACGAGTAAGGCCATCTCTTTGGAACGTTCCAAAGCGTCACACACCAGTTCTCGCGTCAGCTTCTATCATCCGTTCTATTTGTGTCAGTGCTCTGATGGTTTTTTTTTTCAGGGATCTGATGGCCAGACGGACTTCAGGATCTTGGCGATTCCTCGTGCTCGGCGTGTGCACCAATCCATATGGACCGTTCTTCCTACACTCATTCGTTCCTTCTTGGCCTGCATATATCTAGTAACTATAACACCACTGCTCGAGAGAGACCCATTTGGAACTCCCTTTGCGGACCTGTTGGTGCTGAATGGTCCTGGAACCTGTGTCACGCTGTGTGCTGCGGTCATGGTGAATAAGGTGAGCTCTGGCCTCACCTGAGTAACCTTGAATGCGCCAACCGAGACAACGATTTTGGTGCAGTTATTGGGCTTGGCCCATCCGAAAATGATATACGTAGAGTCGTATGCGCGTGTGCGGTCTCTGTCACTCTCTGGGAAGATTCTGCGTTACCTGGTTGACCGGTATATTTGCCCACTATAGTCCCTAATTATTCGTTAATTTTTCCGCAGCTTTCTCGTTCAGTGGCCGGCCCTGTTGTCAGGGAGTGGTCATGAAGAGTGTTACGGATGCCTGGTTTGATGCAGCAGAGTGCATACAATGTTGGAGTTGCCAGCAACAGTTATCAATGGACAAGCCCGCTCGCAAGGAGATATTCCACCAGACGTTGAGAGTTATGTTACTTTTTGTATGTACATCAAGCAACGACCATGTGGAAACAAGAGAGATACGAAAACACAAACTTGAATCACTTGCGCGTCCAGCGATCTTCCCCAGTATCCCCCCCTCTTCTTTGGGGGCTCGCACTTCGACCTCTGCCACCCGGCCTTTTTCTAGGTTCCCATCCACCACCACCAGTCTCATGTTTCGTAGGGTGCAACCGCCTCTCTAATCTTTGACCTGCACGCAAAGACGATACGAGGTCCTTGGAAGCGAGTCGTAGGTGCATGAAATTGCAAAACCCTCCTCGGTTGCATTCTCCGTTTTCGTTTTGTCGACAGCAGGCTTCCCTGAAATCTGTGACAGGGGAAAGTTCTGCATACAATGGACGGCCTTGTATGGGTGATATCAGAAAGCGAGAGACAAACGAGTAGCAAGGTGCATACCTGCATACCACCGATCGTTCAAGTTATCAACGGCGGCTTGAGCCTCTGTTTCCCATTCATAACGCGCATATACGTTGCCAATAAGATGATCGCCGACGTTGTCACAGACCTGAATGAAATCAGCCTTGGTTGATGAAAAGGAATGGCAGGACTGACATGCAACTCGAGCAAGTGTCCGAACTTGGCTAGTTCACAATACAGGTCCTCGTACACTGCATCAAAGCCTTGTTGTAACTCTTGTTCAGACAATTTACAGATAGGATCGTGAGCGGGGTTGTGGTATACATTAGGCAGCAGGATTGTTTGGGAGAAAGGGGGTCTTATGTGCTTGCGAGAACACCTGTCGCCGTGTCTGCAAGCACCAATCTAGACGAATATGAGTATGAGGAAAGAAAATGGGGTCAAGACTGACCTTGTAGTAGAAAGAACAATTTACACGGTCTTGCTCCGTGCCAAAGATATTTGCCTGGAGATGGATGAGACGAGTCGCTGAGCAGTCATGAACGGACACGCACCAGATGAGAAGCCATTTCGAGTTGTGGTCGGTGTAAGTAATAACGGTCGGTTGAGTCGCCTGAGAAATTTACTAAACCCGCGGAATCGGAGTTTAAAATGGCCGTGCTGACTAATATCTCGCCGAGAGCATCACGTGTTCTCTCGGGCCCGTTTAGTTTTTCCCAGATACGCACCGACCTAGTGGATTTGCTGTGGTGACGTGAAAAGCCAAGCCCGAACTTTGTGGCGACCGCAAAATGCCGACTCTTTTTATCAAAAGGCACCATTACCACGATCGTCGCTTCAGCCAAGGCTCAAGGGATTGCTATCAAACCCTTCATCAGAGATTCACTGACGTGATCACGATTTGCAGCGATGGACGATACGGTAATCGCGGCGCGTACCATCTTCATCACCGTTGGCGAATGATTGGACAGATGGAAAAGACCTTTCATTTTCAGTGTCTCTCAGTAGCTTGCGACCAAATCAGCTGGATCCGAATTCCGCGGACGCTCGGTCCTTTGCGACAGTTACAGGGGAGTGCGGTCCAATTACAGACGTCGTATGACAAACTTATTCTCACTCGATCAGATCAATACTACTACTTGCCTTCCTGAGTAAAACGTCAAAAGAGAATATTAACCTTGTCCGATCTACAAGTTGTTTTACCTGGTGTGTATGGGCTGCCCTTTCTCGCGCGTTCATCACCGCACCCACCAACGCGGGAAACATTGCTGAGCAAAAAATTCGCCAGTTCGCAGGCTTGGTCAAGATTAATCATATATCATTGCCTCCCCACGGCATGGGTATCTTTCCGATTCAATACAAGTCAAAAAACACAGCGTATCATACATACGTGGTATACAAATTACGGTTCAATCGCCTACTCCTTACCCTCAGAGAGTGAATAGAAGAAATGGAAAGGGCTCAAACTGGAAAATACAACAGATGAGGCTATAATTTAGCCCCTACGTGATGGTTCCCAGGTCATAAAAGACTCGTCGCACGAAGCCAGTGGATCTGGGGCACATGGGACGACGTTCCATGATCCAAGACCACGAAGAGATGGCGGGGAAATAGTTGGCGCACGGGGCGGTGGGATACAACTATTTGGAGAGAATGTTGGGGGAATAGGCCCGCTTGGTGCCGTGTTGGCTCGAGAACGCAAGTGCACCGATCCAAAGTCGTTGGGTGAACTCGTTATACTCCCAAGAGCGGTCCTGCCATGTCATTAGATGGACCGCGAAGAAAAATGCGGAGATGATTTACGTTGCAAAAGCATCCAGCTCCACTATTTTCTGGTTAAGCGGGCATACATGGTTGAAGTGATGGTTTGCGGAATGGCTGAGAATATCCGCAGCCTTGCGCAGACGAAGTGATAGTTCAAGTAGAACGTTGTAGCTTGCGGCTTCGTTGAGGCAGCCGCAATGTCCGTCCAGAAATTGTCCGTGATTATACTTGATCGAGCGAGGATCAACGTGTTGGCTGTAGGTGTTGGCCCGGAGAACACGGTCAACGTGTCCCCTACCTTCATCGCACCCCAGTAAGTCTTGGCATGGCATAAAGAGAGACATGAGGTCAATGTCGTCGTTCAGTGGCTGGTCGCCTGCGACAGCAACACGAAATTGGGGATGCTCTTCCGTTGGAGTCACGATCCCCGTTGAGGGGGCGCTCTGAGGAGAATGGATGTCGAAATAAGGTGAATATGGCAAGGCCGAAAGGGGTGCTGAAAAGGAAGATGAAAGATAATCCGGTTGAACAGTGTCGTTAAGTAGAGACGAGGTTTGCTTGTATAGAGTGTCTTCATTTTGGTCTACATTTGAATGCTTCGAAGAAGATTGGGATGGATCAGACTGATGCTCAGACTCTGCGACAGAATCCTCCGAAGTAGAGCGAGACCGAGCGTGTGCATGGCACTTGTCGAATTCTTCACCTGGACTAGATCCAGATTTTGCCCACCGAGGATGGGGTTTATTTTTCAGCTGAGGTTGAATAGATTAGATATGTCTTCAGATTTTTGGTCCCGACCCTACCTCGCGGATGACACCTTCTAGCTCAGCAACTCTCTTACGAAGTCGCGAACCCTCATCTTGAGCATCGCTTCGTTGGCTGGGGTCGTCTACTTCATAGACGCATAGTCCAGTCTGTGAGAGCGTTGAGCTCCCAACAAGCCGTTGCGTGATCACACAGAATTGCTCACCAGACCCAGCTGCGTACAGCGGCCACAGGGACGCTTCCGATCACACTAAAAAGGGTCGGTCATCATCGTTGCAAACACTATTTGACAGGGTGACGTACCATTCGCTTGGAGGTATGGCAATTCAGACATGATTGTGTGGTACGGTTTCGACGCCGTTTGCGATGATCACCTTCTGGAACAGGGTCGGAAGAGGTAGCATCAGATGATGCTCGCTTTTTGCGGATAGCTTTGAGTTCTGTAGACATAGGAGGTGCGGTTCAAGGGGATTGTGATTAACATGAGTGCGTGGAGGTGGGTAGATATTTGTAGGACTGGTGCCAACTATTGTCTTGGCATTCTGGGAGAGCGGATAGAAAGAGGTATGTCATAATCACCGATTTAGACACGGGGCGAGGAAGAGCAATCTAACAAATTCAGATTCAAGGTTGGTGAGGGAAAACAGACGAGGGGGAAGATAAAATACTGGGATAAACTTCCCATCAAAACAGAAAATTAGAACACGAACCCATAGGGACGTGGGAGGCGGATCCCTGCAACTCTACAGTGGTTTGGCGAAATGTCGGATACGCTTATTTTGTGAATTGCGATAAACTATAAAACAATCCCTGACTAGTCCTGCAGTGCATGTAGTACTTTCCTTGACGACCCCATGGAGTACCAGCGCACTCACGTTGAGCTCAATGCCATTCCCAGTCAGGCGCATCCTTGGCGACCGCCCATGTAGCACGGGAATGCTTACTACACGGCTTGGCGTGCAAGATCAGAACAACTGTTTTCTGTTCTCGAAAGTGCCGCAGTGGCGATCGGAGCGGACTATCTGCCCTTAAGGCGATAGCTAATATCAGAACGACTGTCTTCTGATCTCGAAAGGTGGAGTTGGCGGTCGGAGTGGACCACATGCAACATGGAGTGTCATGATGCTTGATTCGATTAGTTGCCAGAGACTTGAAAACTAGCGGACCTGAGTCAGAGGTACCTTATCAGATTTGTTCATATTTTTTTTTCACACATTGAACAACGGTCCGATTCAAAACAGTCCCAAATTCGGACGTGCCAAGATGGGAGTGTAACATTGTCAGCCCGAATGGACTTGCCTGTCTGAAATCTGCTGGACCTGTTACTTGGCACAGTATCACGCGGTGATCTCGTACGTTGACCACCTCCATTGGTCCTCCAACGACTTTGAACCGTTCCCACCAGTCTTGGTTACCATTTCGTTATCTCTCGGCCACCGTCGTGTATCATAAATGTGGTCAAGCGCGCGGAGGGTGGTTGCCCATGAGAGAAAAATGTCCACTTATCTTTTTCATTTTGGTATAGTAGTAATAGTCCGAGGCAATCTGCGCTATCTCGACAAGTTCACAGAGGACCGTGACGGTCCTCGGCTAATCTTCAAGGGCTAATTTCTGTGTAGTAGGCCGCCGTATTGAGCTCGTGAGTTCATGCAGAATTTCAAAAAGGTTATTTTTCCTAGACATCGGATTTTAAGTAGTTCGTGGGTGGACGATGACTGGTATCTGATTGTGGATAGAAATTACAGGTTCCACCCATTGGCCTGCGGGTTTGGACTTCCCCATCCTTGCTGAGCTCCCCATCCGCTCGTGTTCGGGCTCGTATTTCCTCCCCAGGCGTTCTGAGCAGGGGTAGTTCCCCATGTCGATGTCCCCGTCGGCGTACCACCCCATGTACCAGGATTTCCGCTGCTGCTATTTTGCGCTGGGCTTGTTCCACCTCCCCAGCCACCACCACTCCATCCACCAGCCGCTGGGCTGGCATACCCAGCACCAGAAGCGGCCTGGTTCACCCACGTCCCAGGCTGGGTCCACCCACCACCAGTTCCATTCACTGTCGAGTCCATCTCCCCTGACACGTCCATGTCCGATGGAGCTTTGAGACCAAGAATTAAGTTCGCTAGCTTTGTCTGGAGTTCCGCGAGACCCTAAAGAGTTTCACGATAAAATTGATTAGCCTCACAAATTCTGTTCACATACCTTCATGATGACTTCCTGAGGACCCAAGCTCCCGTCTGTCTCAACTTCAAAATAAAATTTACGTGGCTTCGCATTAAAGTCGAACACTTCATCATCTCTTGGTGGTTCTTCCTCCTTTGCATTTTCGCCTACAGGCCACTCCGCGCGCTCATCCGCCTCGTACCAGTATGTTGTATGTCTCAGCTTGTTGTAAGGATCATATTCAAACGCGACCGCAGAACATGGCGAAAATTTTGCGTGTTCTTTCGCTATACCCTGCCATTACACTATGTAAGGTGCCCATGTAACATTCGATACACTCACCTTCTTTGCCACGCAACGCAAGTGTAGCTCTTGTCCCTTGCGAATCTTACAAATCAGAACTGGAGGTGTCGATGGGTCATCTGGCAACAGATGATGATGAAAAGGCCCCTGGAACAAGCTTTGGACGACGAACTCTTCCCCACTGGGTGACCAAAGGCCTCTCCTCGCTTCGTTAGCTCTTCACCATCTGTTATTACTTCTGACGAGCCAGCGTTCGATGTGAAATCAACCACCTCAAGATGATTACTCGTGACTTCCAGGGTTCGATTGTCGCTGCACACAACATCTAGCCTCAGCTCGATCGCACAATATTTGCATCCCTGCAAACAGGTACAGTCCTGAACGCCAGAAAAATTCGTCACAATTACCACCCTCTCAACTCATTGGTTGCAAGACGTACTCTGGTGTAGCGCATGCCCTCGTCGCAATTTGCACTGTTCAGCGGAATCATGCCGAGCCGGTGGGCAATGAACTCGTCTGGCAGCACCGAAGTATTGGATAGAATCTCCACTATGTCAATGGCTAGCCCGGGATTTAGTGTTGCATATGGAGCCTCTGGTAGGTACGAACCGACTGTCGGTAAGTCTGCTATCATCACTCTTCGGATCGAGTTTGCAAATCTAGCACAAACGACTCGGGTGAATGTGAATGGTTAGGTTGCAGGGCCTGCGCATACCCCAGGTCAACATTTTCCAGCACAAAGTTCGCTCGATCCTTTTTCAAGTCGCGTATCCGCACGATAGGTTCCGTATCTTCGAGAGATTGCATGGCGGCTTGTTCCAAAATTCCAAAACAGTGACAAACCAATGTACAGTGACTAAGCAAGAATAGGCCGAACCCCCAAACACCGCTCCAACTCACAACTTCGCGACAATCTTACCCTCCTCATCACGAATGCGGACGACTGCTTTCCCCCATGTCTCTCGTCTCTCCAACGCGCATAAGCCGTCCATTGCATTGGCCAGCGGGTATATTGTGGAGTACGTGACCGGTTTAACTTTACCCGACGAGAACAAGCTGGGAATTGGCCAGTCAGTCACTGCCACGCAGTGATGGTAAATCACGAACCTTAGTAACTCTTTCCACACCACAGGAATCCTGGAGGGCTCTTTACCTAAAAATGATCAATCCGACATTTAATCCCGTGGATCATGATGACAAGTGCACCACACACGTGTATACAGGCCCCAATGGAGTCCCACGATACTGATGTTCTTGAGTAGCACCAAGTTCAAGGGCAACTAGTGGTTGTGATAAGCGCACAATAATCGTTGAAACGAAAATTGCCGTACGTTTTCTATTCCTCCCGCGGCGAAACCGATCACTAACGCCCTACCTTTAAACGCTATGCACTTCAACGAGTCTGGGGATGCTACTTGTCAAACGTTGGTTACAGGTGAGAATCCGGCTATACTTGCCTTGTATCCGACCCACGGGATCGTACACGACGTCAACGCCCTTGCCTTTTGTAATCTCCAGCACTTGCTTCTGCCAGTCGGGGGTCGTGTAGTCAACAACGTGGTCCGCGGCTCCATACCGCTTGCATATGTCAAGTTTGAATGGTGAGCCGGCGGCGGCAATAACTTTGGCTCCAAGAGCTATGCTTTGTGAGCGTTTAAATTGGCGCAAATTATGAAACAGCACCTTTAGCCAGTTGGACAGCAGCGATCCCAACTCCTCCTGCTGCAGCATTTACAAGGATAGTCTCGCCTAGAATACAGTTCTAATCAGCCATAGTTTTTCCAGATATGATATACGCGTTCTGCCCAACCTGGCTTTAACTCTGCTCGGCCTACAAGGGCCTCGTAGCTTGTTGGCCAAGTAATGAAAAGGCCTGCAGTATCGTCCTAAGAAAAGGTAGCGCTGGAAAATGACGTGACATACCTGCTCCTTGGTCGAAAGTGAGATTGTCCGGGAGTGGTAGAATTGCCTTCCACTTGATAGCTATTCGGTCTGCAAGTGCGCCTTGTGCACTGCCAAATACTCTATCACCAGGTTTGAAGGGACAATTCGCGGGGATCTGGGAGTTGATCGCGATCCTCCCGGCGAATTCCGCACCAAGTATGAACGGGAAGGATGGTTTCACTTGATATTTACCCTGGGCTTGTAAGATCTGTCGAGGATGCGGTAAGTTCCAGCGTTAGTATAACATAGCGTGAGACGATGCCCCACATCGAAGAAGTTGAGGCCAGCAGAATGCACGTCTACGAGGACGTCTTCTGGTCCGGTCACTGGCTCGGGTGCATCATGTACGAGGGCAAGTTTGGAGGGATGTTGCCATTCTTTGACTACGTAGGCTCTCATGGCGAAAAGGCAAGGATATTCGTCAAGTTCAACAGAATATCACGGCCCTGTGGCCGCAACTATCCGGCTCGAAGGTACCCGGTCGTGGCGAATTTTACCTCCGTACCGAGACACTCGCGGAAATCTGAGTTTCATTTTTAGAAGCTCCGCTTAGAATCTGACCCTAATAAATTTCATGCTCAGGTTATGCGTAATGTAAATACAAAAATACTATGATGCTTCTACTACATGATTGTAAAATGCTCATGCGAATCCGAAACCTTCTCCACCTTCGTTGATCGCTAGCAACAGCTGTTGCCGCAGCATCTCATAGGAGGAATATTGCGGCAAATCAATCTGATTGAAACCTATTATCACGAGGCATCAGCAAGGTCCACCCGATCAGGTAAAAAGGACTCACAAGTGTGGGCTTGAGGAAGGCGATCAGGTTCGCCGTAGGCACGATGAATCGAGAATCTTTGAACTCCTTGCACTCCTTGAAGATCGGCAAAGCCATTGAGAGGCACACGCGAAGTCCCAGTTGCAAAACTCAACACCTTGGCCCTCTCCTCACGATTAAATGACTTGAGAGCCCTCCACCACCAAACAATCACGGGGTCCGAACCCGTGTATCCGTTGTACTCCGTCGCGGCTCTCCACTCGTCAACATCAATATCAGGCGTCCCTGAAATGAGCAGCTCAAGTTCCTGTTCGTTGAACTACAAGAAAAATGAGGACTCTCCCGTTGGTGGACAACGCAACGACTTACGATAGTGATGAGGTCCTTTGGAATGATCTCGTGGAATCCAGCGACAAGATTCTCGATCTGCTCGCTAATAGAGGAGTATAGGCGGAAATTGGCCGAAAGCTGCACAAACTCCCGCCTGTTTTCTTGTGTAACAGGGATGGATTCACCTCCTGGCTTGAGCGGGAAAATGCGGTTCCTTCCAAACTGTGAGGGTTTAATTAACGACAGAAACTCGTGGATTGAAAACTAGCAACAAACCTCGTCTGCTTCCACACTGAACGTCAGTTCCAATGGGGTGGGATCATTTTCCAGAATCCAGCAAAGTGAGTTGTAGTACTCTGGATCAACCCACTCGACATCTCGATAATCGACTTGTTTGCCAAGGAGTTGTCGATACAAACTTTTCGCAAAGTACGCATCAAGGAGCCGCCCGTCGTAGATGGCCTTGCCGATGACCCGACCAACAAACTTGAAGAACGATAAATGCTCCGGATTGACCCAAGAATTCTTGTTTGGTTGATATGTCAATCTATCGGCCGCGCATGGCTGGAAAAGTGCGTTGTTGGGGTCAAACATCTGGCGCGCGAGGATCTGGAACCATTCCCTCGTGACACCACCAGCGTCCACGCCTTCCTCATCGTAAAATCGGACGCTAAGCTTGCCATACTTGATTTGGTCGCCAGTCTTGCGTTGGAGGTATTGGAAGCTGTCCTCGAATACACGTGCACGGCGAACACTGAGTTGCAGTGTACCGTAGTGTTCGCGGGATGCGGGGCGACGGTGAAGTTGCTGTGTGAAATAGTTCCGCTTGTTGTCGAAGTCCAAGACACGTGGATTGTGGACCAAAAGCGAAAACGATCCACTCATTAGTGAGGGATTATTGCGTACCATCACGTTGAGAATCTTTCTGTGAGCGTCGGTGAACGTGACAAAGAGATCTTCCATCGACTCCCTGGTGGTCGTAGGCGACCTTGGTGATGCAGACGCCCTCATCGTCCTCGCCAAACTTCCAGCAGTCGACTTTGGACCTACGTACTTGCACACTACCATCAAAGCTTCGATCAAGGGTAACAAGACGGTGGCGACGTGCTCCATATCGGGCTGAGCCTCAATGGTAGCGAGACAGTCCCCGAGTCGCCGCCAGAGTGGTGTGAAGCGGAACGATTCGTAGATGTTCTGCACTTTTTGAGCATCCTGGCTCTTGCGAGCTTCATCCGTCAGGGGCCCTGCTGAGCGGGGGGTATACATATAGTCCAACGTCTTCAGGATACGCAAAAGTTTTGTTTGATCGGACGAGGGTGAAGAGAACTTGGACGCTACAGAAGAAGCAAGAATATCCTGGGTAGGATTTTGCAAGGATGCCCAGAGGTGACTGAGGTCGGTGTGAACATTCTGGCCGCAGTCTTGTGCCTTAGATTTTAACTCCTGTGCAATCACATCTCGAGCGTCGGGAATGTGTGACAAGTTTTGAATGAGGGTCAATGACTGTTGGAATGTACGCGCAGAACATTCGCCAATTGTCAAGATGTTGACGATGAGGCGCAGTACTGAGTGCGGTATCTGAGGTGGACTAGCCAGCAATATTCGTTCCTCGGGTTGTTCGCCCGCAACATTCTCGTTCTTGTTTTGGTCTCCTTCTGGGCCTGCCGTGGCGCTGGGTTCTTGGGATCTGGGAGCATCGGGAACAGGGGGTAACGATGGTGGTGTAGATGACAGGCCGGAAGCAGCCTCATTTGAGCTCGCTGGTGCTGCTGTCGGGACAGAGTCTTTTTCCGACTTCAAACTAGTCAACGGCTTGGTGACGGTGGAGAGTAATGAGACGACCGAATCCATGATAGATGGCGTCTTGAGTAATGATTGTCGGTCAAGCAGACCAAGGAGGAGAACAATGGGATAGTGGGTTTGAGGTGCCTGCTTCTCCTTTCCTTTGCCCTTCTTGGTGTTCACTTTCTTGAGTCCGATAGGTAGCTCGTGTTCGCTCAAGAAGAAGAGAGATGATAGCTCGTTTGCGCTGACTATAAATGCCAATGCTTCAAGACAGCGCTGAGCAACCAAGTCTGGGACAGATTCGTTCTGAAGATTGGTGAGGGTCACGGAGTTGTTGTGGTCGGATGCCTTTTGTTTACCGTGCGCCTTAGGTGTTTGTTGGCTGGGTGTCTTGGGAGTACGGGTGGACATCTGGGCAAAGCTCTTGTCGACAGCGGTAAGGTCACCCGGTCCGCTTTGCAGTATGCTAAGAAGAAGATTGAAAAGTTCCGTCCTAGTTTTTCCATTCTCGCAGATGTTGACCAGCACTTTAAAAAGCAAGTTCTTCTTCAAGACCTGAGGGAAGAAAAGGAGGCGAACAAGAGTGGCCACCCCGGTTTTATCGAGAAGCTGGATAGCGTCCCTTGGTGCAGGAGCTTTGCGAGGCGGCGCGAGCCGTGAAGTTGGCCTATGACCCCCACGCGTTGCGAACGTGAATCTGTGTGGGTGCTGAGCCTCTTCACGGTATGCGCCTGCTTCAGCGACCATATAAGATGGTAGAGTTTGAAGAAGACCTTCATCCGAGTCCAAGAGAACGACTTGTCGGAGGTGTGGATCGAGACTGGCTATGAAGCTAGCTGGATCAATGTCGGCTGCAGCTCCCGGTGTGGCGGTGTCATTTGCTGTCGCTGGCTGCGCCTGTCTACCCTGTTCCAATCTTTCTTGTTGGATAAGTTCCGCGCGGATTTCAGGGGGTAGAGCATCAAGAAATTCGGGGCTGATCTGAGAGTCGGCAGGCCGCTCTACTCTTGCAGCGCGCTGGTCACGAACATGTTGATTGATGACTTCTTCTCGTATATCGTCTGGCAACGCCTCCAAAAATGTCGGGTCTATGCCCATGTCCGTGATATCGACCTCGCTACCATGAATCATGATAGTTAGTCTTTCTTGCACCTCGGATGGCCCCGCTACCTCCGCCTGCGAAGTAGGGGCCACAGGTTCAGATGGAGGTACATCATGCATCTCGACGTCACTGGTGGTGGAATCTGTCGCAAGCGTTTGTTCTTCAACTGGAGCTGTAGGAGCCTCCGCTGAGGTCGTGGCAGTGTCATCCTTTGGCTGCGCGCCTGCGGTTTCGGTGGTCTCAGCTTCCTCAGCTGCTGATCTCTCGGCCTCTTCCGCCGCCTTTGCCAGAGCCTGTTGCCTTTGTTCTTCCTCCTTTGCCTTTGCCACAATGGCAGCCGGCAACAGCGCGAGTACTATATGGTTGCCTAGCCGGTTGGCTCGCTCAGACACATGTTTGCCGTTAACAATTTTCGCCTCCTCGGTCCACCTCTGCACCGTGAAGAGAGGATCAAGGCCACGGGAGTCAGAATGGTTTTCACCTTGTCGAGGAGCGCGTTCCACTCTGGAACCAGAGGGTATAGCTGCCATCCTCTGCAAGTGAATCATGCCCTGCTCTATGCCAGCTAGCGCGGCAGGAGCCACATCAACACGGATTGTCTCGCGAGTACCACCAGGTCGATTTACGATGTGCTGGAAAACTTGAACAGCATCCCCCCCTATAATATCTTCAATCGACTGGATGAGCTCAGTTTGGACGTTGGTCCCGTTTCCCCGCTGCTGGCGTCTGGCACCACGAGAGAGAGCTGCTGATGTGCGATTGCTACCAACAGATGCATCCAGAAGAAGAGGATGGACTGTTGCTTCGGTTGGTGCGGTTGGTGCGTTTCTAGTCCGGCCGAAAACCTGTACATCATCGGTGCCTATACAAAATCACGTAAATCACTCGTCCAAGGTTCATGTAGACGATCACTCACCACCTCTTCGGCGAGATATAAATGGATTGACATCCCTTCCTTGGACTTCGACTCCGTCAATGTCGAAAGGCTCCGAGTAAGTGAAGATGTCGTCGTTGGCACCACCCATGGGGACAACATCCCGGACATCAACAACACCCACATCACCCCGGAATCTAGCCAAGTGTCAGCCCCACATCGTGTAATTTGCAAGGAGCCATACTCTTCCTCATCAGACATGTCTGGCTCGTCATCTTGCTCAGCGTGAATCACATTGACATGCTCTGTATCGAGGGTTAATATCCAGCAGGACAAAAATAGGGGAGTTGGACCAACCTCCCCTCTCATCCTCATCGCCTTCGTCACCGTTGTCATCTTCTACGTCCCCTTCGTCACCCACATCCTTCATGGTATCCATAAGTCAAATTGGCGGCCAGAAAATGACGTAAGATCAGACAAACCTGCCATATCATATCTTCGTCGAGAGCATGGTCGGGGCCAGTGACTGCGGCAACAATTCCTTCTCCATCTTCGTCATTCTCGATCAAATCTGCCTCCTCGTAGTCTTCGTCTTCGTCCCGCCATCCATCATCGTGAGATTCTTCATCGTCTTCATCGTCTTCATCTTCCGCATCAACTTCCTCGGAGTTTGAAGTCGCTGCGCTGTCGGTCTCGTCACCATACTCCATATCAACGTCCTCTTCCTCATCTTCGTCTCCCTCATCCATTTCATCATCTTGTGAATAGTTGACATCTTCCATCTCCTGTTTCAAAACCATGAATCTCCGTTATGACTAGCAGTCACCTATACTTACACCTCCAAACCTATAATGGGAGATATCAAGTGAGAAAAAAATCAGACGAAATTCAATGATGGAGACCTACATCCCAAGAGCTGAATGACGGTACAAATCAGGAGTCTCTTCGCGTTCAGCGTCTTCAACGTCGATATCTTCCTCTTCATCGTCCTCTGATATCGATCCGACACTCTGGGCTTTGCCCTCTGTGCCATCCTTGGACTTCTCTGATGGTCGACTCATCTTGATTGCAATACGAGTCCTAAAACCATCCTTAGTATAATTCTATTGACGGAAAAAACGTAAGACTTACAAGTTCTCCAGTGGCCGAAGAACAGATGCGACCAGATTGCGAATGTTCGGGAAGTTTAGGTCAACTTCACCAAGAGCGTTGGTCAACGTCGCGACAAAATTCTTCTCCAACATGATCTTTGCAATGTGTGTCGTGCTTTCTTCCAACGGCTTTCTGGAACCATTGGTGTTGAAGCGCACAGTCAGCAAACGATTGCACAAGTCTGTCAATGCAAGGAGGCGACCATATCTACCATCCATACTTTCGGAAGGCGAAATTTCCTTGATAGCCCTGCTGATGCCATCAAGGGTAAATTTGCGAATCAAAACCAGGTCTGCAGGAACCTCCTTTGTCTCGGCGCCTGGAGAACAGTCGACGCAAAGAGCAACAAGGACCGACATAGCCCAAGTGCACAAGTGCAGCCTGGCTTTGGCATCGGGCTGGGCAGCGATCGTACCATACGTGACTAGCTCGGAGAGGAAGAATTGAAGAACTGCTGTCCTGTACTTCCCCTCTTTCGATGGTGTCTGTTGGCGTTGCTTCTTGGGGTTATGCGATAAAAAGGCAAGCTTGCATGCGTCGTACGAGAATAAAAGTTCAGAAAGGCATTGCATAAGGAAGCAACAGTGAGCGTAACGCTCTTGCTCGCCGAGGGTGTCGGGGTGCGTCTGGGTACTTGTTTGCCCTGCAGGCACCGCTGGAGCAGGCTGTTGTTTGTTTGACTGAGGTACTGTATCCGCGGAACCATCAGGAGGTTTGTAGGTCTTCATCAGCTCGTTTATGAGAAAGTGAACCACAGACTCCAATGCTTCGTTTGATGGCGCGCGGGGAACATCTATTGGTGAATCGACCTGCATTTCCGTTTGCTTCAGACTTTCTTGATTAGAGGGTGTAGAATCCTCTGCGACGTCGGGCTTTAGACTGATGTGTTGAATAGCGGAGAAGGGTTGCTGCAGCTGACAGACCGACTGAATGACCTCGATAAAAGATTCGGGGTTTCGCAATGCGACTGCACTACAGTTGCGAACGAAGCTGGAGACATCGACAATTCGCGTACGAGGTTGAGAAAGGAAACGCTTGACTTCCTGGCGCATAGTGGCCTGTAAAATGTGTAGGTCCTCCGCAACGTGTCGGAGGATGATGGCGATATAGGAATAACTGCCAGCTCCCCCATGAACTTTCAGGTGCCTGAAGATGAGGGAGATTCCATCACGTTTGACAAACTTGGACGCAACATTGTGATCGCGCGAAAGGGCTACAAGAAGGCGCAAAGTTGCTAAGAACTCGTCACGAGGTAGGTTGGGAAGTCCGAGTAAGCGGATGCAAAAATCGAAGACGATCGACCGCGCATCAGGGTATGGAGGCCCAAGCTTAAGGTCTTGTGGAACGATGGGATCCCCCTCCTTCGGAGGAACAATAGGGAGAGGCTGATCACCAATGTTGAGCAGAGCCTCCGTGACAAGGAGATGGGAAGCGAGCCATTTTGGCGCATTGTGATCTGGTTCCATCGTAGACGAATTTGAAAGAAGCAGCGCGAGAAGGCAATCCATGAGGTTGCGGCCAATGCCTGGTTCGAGTGTGGGGCACTCCGATAACACGAGCGCCAGTAGTCTGCACCTCGTCGCAAGGGGTTCTTCTTGAACATCCAATGCACCAGGTGAGTACTCTTTAATGTCGTCGATCAAGGAGCGAATGGACAACTCCTGAAGATCTGGAGAAGGGCGCAAGAAAGCCTTGTGAACCTCGAATATTAATGACGGATGCTCGTCAACCAGCAACAATGCTTGTCGGGTCAAGCCTGTCTTGAACGGTTCACGGGTTATATTCAATTCCTGACGCAACTCCTCTAAACTCTTCCCCTGTTCTGAAGAAACAGACGCAGCTGGGATTTCGAGTGGAACAATTGATGCGACTTCATCAGGTTCCATTTCTTCGTCGCGAGCAGTAGACTCCTCCGCATCTTCACCAATAGGTTCAACAGATTGCTCGCGACCTTCCTCGATTTCATTCTGTCCGGTTCCGGTTCCGGGCTCGGGTTCCGGGTCTGGAGGAAGAGGGAAGGGGTGTGTGAGAAGCAGGTCAGTGGCTGCAGTGACGTTGTTGTGGGTACGTGCTAAAGCACGCTCGGCAGCAGAGCGAGGGAAGCCCATCTCTGTTAACTGACGGATGCGGTTCTCGTCGGGTCCACTGTTACGCATATGCAAGCCGGCGGGAATCCCAATGGCAGAGCCTGCACCAGGAATACCCTCTCCCAGAGGTTCGCCTTTGAGTTCCTCGTTTTCTGCAGCAGTAAGTTCGAGGACAAGCTGAATCACAGACTTGACCAGCGTTAGCGGCGCAGAACGGAGCCACGAAGATTCCCATATCCTTCGAAGAACCGGGACACTCGCAAGACGGAGTCGAACGAGAAAATGGTGAGGTTCGAAGTAGTCGGTATCTGTGTCCTTTTTGTCGCGGGTCATGACGAGGATAGTCTGCCCAGACTCAAAGAGAGCTTTGGAGGAAATGAGGGGATAAAGGAGGTGGAGAGCAACTTTTAATCCCCCCTGCGCATGCACTAGTTCCTGTACCATCAATTCGGGTCGTTCCTCCAGTTTCATGTTCGTCACACTTTCGATAGAATCTAAAAGGATCGAACATATGTCGAATATCGCCTCCATGCCCCCAGCGCGCTGAAATGAAAGAAGCAAGACCGTGTGCAGTGTATTTTGCATCGTACGTTCTAACGGATTTATCAGATCCGATCTCACAGATAGTCTGTTGAAGTTGCCCACCGTCCACCAATAACACAGTCATCAAGCCGAGCATGACACTATAGTAATCAAGACGATGCAGTTTGTCGCCTGCAAGTACCAGTCAAAACTCATTTAGGCGACCCCTGCACGCATTGCTCACCGATAATCTCCGTCTTGAAGTGGCCAATCATAATGCTTGCGATTACATCGGAGGCACTCAAGATCTGCTTCTTTTGCACGGCATCAGGGTTCCTTCGGGCGTAAAACAATTTGACGATCGCTGTCGGACATGAGTGAGAAAATACCGGACGACTCGCAGGAGGTAAGCACGAACATTGGAAAAATGGTGCAAGGGCACTCGGAAGGCCGTGAGTTAGGTGTTTGAGTGCTTTGGCATTCTTGTCAATGGGCATTTCCTTCTTCAAGGGTAGCACAGACGTTGGAGAAGAGCTGGAACCCGAGGATTCTGGCGCGACTCCATTGGCGACGACACCAAGACCCGTTGGCTCAGGCAGGGAAACAGAGATGTGAGTAGGTGACCTCTCAAGCGGTGATCCATGACCACTGATCCCAAGTTCGATTCCCTTTGAAGCAATGTGGGTCTTAAAAAGAATGTTCTCCCAGATCGAAGCACGATGCAAAGCACCCATGTCCAGCACCACTTTGGGTGGATCCGACATCAAAGTCTGCAAAAGGCCCACCGCAGACCGCCCATGAGCATAGCCGGTCGTGGAAAAGACGTCCGCCATTAAAGTGACACGGATGTGCAACGCCACGAGATTTCGGAAGTCTTGGTTGACTTTGACCAGCTGATCGTCTATCACCTCCAACATTGGGGCGAGTTTTGACTCGGGCGAGAGCTCTTTCCAGAACTCCTCTGTCTCCGCGAGCGAGGTACCAACAAGTTTCGAAAGGTAAAAGAGTGCCTCATTTGGGCCAATCTCAGCCATGGTACGGATGACTTGAACGATTGAATCGGATGAAACGCTGTTAGCATAGTCATACGGAAGGCAAGGAAGGCCCGTGAGCCTTCCAATTCGATCCAACCCGTCCGCATTGCGAATGAAATCTTTGCAGTGTTGAGGATGCTGGAAAAGCCCTTCGAGGAACTAGTGGTGGACGATTAGCAAATTTGCGCCACAACGAAAAAGCAGTGCTCACTCTACATATCACGTCGATGAACATGACTACGTTGTTGTCGTGGTCTCTCTGTGTAGCGGTATCTTCGCCAGATATCTCGCCATGGGTGTCAGATGCTGGCTCTGGACTATTTTCCGACTCCTTCCCCTCCGATTCTATACCTTGCATAGACATCCCGATTTCCTCGGAAGGTTGAACGGACAACAACCCGTACCATTCCTTCTTGTCCTCTGGGATCACGAAAGCATTTCCCAAATCCTCTATCTGGCTGAAGACATCCTTTACAGCATCGAACACAGGCGTCTTGAGAGAGGGATGGTGACGAATGAGCTCGTCAATCGATGTACCAATAAGAACTGCGTTCTCCTTGTCACGGAGGACTTTGAGATGACGCTCAGATGTGAATATCGAAAATATGCCAGGAATGATGCTAGGACGAGCCGAAAGCTGATCTTGACCAACTTGGTTGAGACATAAAGCTCCGATGGCATTCGGAATGGCTTGGATAACCTATATGGAAAATTGGTCAACAAGAAACGAAGCGCAACACGGAGAAGAACACACTTCAATTACTGGCTCCACTCCGGTTTCAATGGCTTTATAAAAGACTTCAGGCAACCCTGCCTCTTGAATAGTGGGCAGAGACGTTGGCTCATTGTGAACAAACGTTGCCATGATATTCATCGCTTGAAACATGAGTACTTTCCAGCTCCTGATCGCAAGCAAGCTAGACATACCAAGTGGAAGGACACTAGGTCCAAACAAGCCTCTGTATTCAATGATTTTCTTGATGGACTGCAACAATGTCGAGTCGATCAATCCCCGAAGGCCTTCGGAAGTTCCAGTTGACTGCATCATCCGGTGTATCGATCTCAGCGTATGCTTGAGAATAGCAGCGCGAGCAACGGGTAGTTCGCCCCACGATCCAAAGATGTCACGAGAACGGGTTTCGTTGCCATACATTGTGATGTCGAAGTCAATCTCATGCTAGAATAATCATGAAATAAGGTCTGCGGAACTCAAATATAGAATTGCTTCCATACCTGAATCCTTTCAACAAGGACGTCGACACCCCTCGCATTCGAGAATAACTGAAATGCATTCGCGTATCCATAAAGAACATTGTCCACCAATTGCATTGCCTTGGAGACCATGTGAAGTCGCTGAGCGAGCTTGTTCTCGATTATTTGGACAAGCAAGGGGATCAGGCCAGCGCCAACAATCATATTGCCACCGCCTGCATGCTGTGCGAGATATGTCACGAACGCCAATAGTGCGTCGATAAAGGAATTTGGGAGTCTGGACTCGGGATTGCTGACATCTAGGATAGTCTTGCGGAGAAGGGACATCAAAATGCCGTGATTGACACCCGCATTGATGGCTCCTAGAACCTCTTGAATGCGACTCCTGTATCTCGCGATTGAATCGAGGGCAGCGATAGCAGCTGTTTGTACGGCGGTGGAAATACCGCGGTCGAGTTGCAAAAGCTCGGCGATATGGGTTGTAAGATCAGGCTCGTAAAGGAAAAGCGAGGATGCGGCTTGGCTCTCGCTATGAGTATGGCCATAAATGGCGATGGCCAAGAGTCGGACGACGAGAAGTTTCTCCCGGATGACTTCGTTTCCTGTCACCAGCGCCTTTGCAACGCGCATGCGGCACAGCAACTCGTATTTATCGTCACTGGAGAGAGGGTGTACTTCAAGAATATCGGCTAGAATTTCCATGACATCCTTCTTCTTCAGAGTTTCCTCATCTACGTGGATGTTTACGGAACCAGGGGAGAGCGATGGCTTGCGAGGGGTCGCGGGAGGCTCATCACTACTTTCGTGTTTCTGTTCCTTCTCTTTGTGGTCAGTTTTGTAGTACACGAAACTTACATCCCGAGCCTCGCCGGGGAGAACGTCGACCTGGGGTACGCCACTTGGACTGGCGAGATCCAAAAGGCTGACACCGTGCTCACGCAGATTGGGCCAACGCTTTGATAAGGAGAGTAGGTGTGGAGTCGAAATACTAAGTGCGGTTGAAACAGCTGGCTGGGCGGAGTACTGCTGCGCGGGGCGCAACAAAAGGTTCAGCGCAAGAATCAAAATATCCAGATCGGATGTCGAAAGCAAGCTCATCAGCCGCTGCGGGGGCAAAAACGACATGTCAGCCACATGATAGTCCACGCGAATAAGATGCGTACGTCATAGGAGTTGAAGGTTTTGCGGTTGGTAGAGTTCTCGAGGAGTAACCGCTCAAACTTGAGGATAGCGGAGATGGTCTTCTTGGTTGCTGGGGTGAAGACGTTGAGCTGGATCTTGTCAATATCATGGTCACGGATAGCATCCTCGAGAATCGTGTCGAATTTGTCAAGAACTTGGATCCAACAATTGAGGTCAGATCGGGGCCATTTCCAAGATTCGATGCTGACGAGGACGTCAGCAACATCATCGTTTGGAGTATTTGCGAGTTTCGAGATGAGTTCTGCCACTGGAGGGTGCTGTACGCAAGTGAGATGCATGAAACCATGGGACGGGTTTGGGGGACATTGTCACTTACGGGTTGGGCCGCCCTCTTAGATTTCTGCGAAATCTTCATCGTACCGCAATGAATGCGGGTTTATCAGAGGCAACCGACAAGATTGAGGCAATGGTCACTTGTGAGTCGGTTGAACGTGAAAGGTAGAAGACAAGGAAGGCAAGCGTCGAATTGTTCTGGGAGACGTAGGGCTCGATATATATCAGGAAATATCTTCCCATAAGCCACCTAATCTTTCCCACGGTTTCTTAGGAACGCCACCGTGACAGCGACCGCGTCCGAGTCACTAATTAGATAGTAAACGCGATGATGGGCAACAAGAAGCGAAAGCAAGACAGCGAGGGCGAGGAGGATTTTGATCTCGGCGAGTCTGACTCTAACGCACAGTCCAAAATAGCCCCAATGCCAAAGGTACATCCTACCTATGGTCCGCCACCTGACTCTCCTAACTGCTGATGCGCGTAGCGGTCGTCTAGCACCGCGGGCAAAACAGCCTCCAAGCAGAAAACGGCGAAGAAGCCCAAGTTTCACGATCCTGGAGATGCAGTTCGTCTATAAGTACGCCTGGTCTTCCGCTTTTCGTTGACCCCTATGTTCCTCGCAGTCATCGCCAGTTGGCGAAGAGAGCAATCAATCAGCCGTCAAAGTACTCAAGAACGCCGAGGGCGAAAAGTATGTGGATCTAGGGAAGAAGAAACGTGTAGCTGTGCGCTCATTCAAAGGTGAGCCTCTCCTGTACCCACCACGACCCAGTCCATTCACCATAGGTGGCAGGCCTGGTCTTCGTCGACATACGCGAATACTACGGTGCAGAGGGCGATGAAAAGCCCGGAAAAAAAGGAATCTCACTTTCCGCGGAACAGTGGGGGGTCCTCAAAAGGAGCATTGACGCTATCGATTCACACTTTGCAGAGCACAAAAAGTAAAGTGTGAAAATCCGTCTGGGGCCCCCTCGGAGGTAGCCGTGACATGTGTCGCATTCAAATCCTTTGTAATTTATTATCCATTTTTTTCACCTACAACCTTCCATTGCTGCCATCACGATATTGATAGTCCAGCAGCTGCCTGGTGTGCGCCAACCAGACCGCGGCTTCGGAGGCCCCGCAGCCACGCACCGAATTTCAGGGTGGATGCCTCCATATCCATTATAACCTCGAGAAGCATCATGTTTGAGTAGCCTCTAGCATATCTCCTGCAGCACCATGAAAAACGGATCCGATGGCAAGAATAATGGCTTACCACCAACAACCGATGATATGACGCAGAGACCCAAACCATCCGTACGTGCGAAGACCAAGTTCTTGCTGTATTCGCCTACGATCATCACGCCACACTGCGGTCATGCAGTACTTGGCGGTGATTAAGAATATCCGAACACTCGAGTGAGTAGTCGCGAGTGCATGATCCAAGCTCCTAATTGAAATGCACGTAAAGGGTTGAGATCCATGTTGCGATGTCAACTCACCTTGTCAAATCGTTCAACTTCAGCACCATCAACACTCTTCTAGGGACTCTACGAAGAACGTCCAACACAGAGATGAGTAACCCCTCGCGATTAATGACCGCATCTCTAATCGCTTCCATCTCTTCCATTGTTTGGGGAAGCGCGTCAATCATACCAGATGCTCGTTTGAATGTCTCTTCAGAGTTATCGTCCTCCCACGCTCCTTCAAGCGCTGCACGACCCGTGATCGCTGCCTCAAATACAGGGTACTGGAATTTCGTTAGTTTCGAGCTCACCAGCAAGTTAATTTCACGCACGAGATCAGGGGTAATGTTGCCGACCAACTCGGCATATTTACGGCGGGCAGCCCGCGTTTCTGGTGATGCCCTCTCGATGAGAGATAACCAGAGTTTGCTGTAGTTGATACGCAGCTCCGGATCGAGGTCGAAATACAAACCGTGATCCAGGAGTACGATCTCGAAATTGTACGGTGATCGCGAGTTGGGTGGGGCACGCCTGATCAACAGATTACCTGACAGCGAGAGAAAGTCAAGTCACTGTTGATTGTCGCGATTTTTTCAAGAATGGGTCACCTGGATGTGGATCCTAGGGTAATATAAGCAATGTGTCACCGACGAAGACTTGTTCCTCACAGCGTGAAAGTAGCCGTTCAAGAATACCATTCGGCTGAACACTCTTGTAAGCTCCAGTGCCACCTTATTCCTATCGATCCCTTGCTCTGCCAGGTAGCCTAAATCATCAACCCGTGCACCCTGGATAAATTCCATGATCAACACTCGTTTCGTCGCTGAAATCACCTCAGGGATGTAAAGTGATGTAGAAACGTGATGAAAGTCGGCCATGGCACGTCTAGCATTCGCCGCTTCGTGGACAAAATCCATTTCCTTTGGAAGGTTTTCGCGCATTTCTTCACTAAGCCACGTAAATTCAAACTCGGGGAACCAATATTTGATCCATCCTTTCGCATTGTTATTTTGGGACTGTGAAGAGGAGAGAGATGGACATACCGAGCGTGACCTCCACCATCTCCATATCGATATCACAAAACTCTGCAAGATGGGGGTGCTGCAGCTGATTTACATCCATCAATTTGGAGCGCAACACCTATCCCAAACATCAATCTACCTTCACAGCAGCCTTTTTTCCCGACTCCCTATGCGTACCGACGTGAACTTGGGCTAAACTTGCTACTCCGATTGGAACAGGGTCGAAGTCGTCGAAGAGCTCTTGGATGGGTTTTCCTATATCGGATAGAAACAACGCGTCAACGTCCTGGTAAGGTGTCGGGTCGCATTTGTCCTGCAAAGGCCGCATTGTGTTTGTCCACTCTTTCGGGAGAACTACTCTGTAAACCTCACGGGGTAGTATCATGCCAAGCCGGATAACGGTTCTGAACGTACAGAGAGGCCATGTGTTGTCCCAACTTTATAAAAACACCTAACCCATAACTTCAGTCGCCATGGTTTTTTGTTGAAGGAAATCATTCGCACCTCCATTTGCAAGAAGTGCCTTCAGGACCCTCTTCGCGCTACGCGTATGACACTCTGAATACGCGTGTTGCCTCTCCTCCTCGGACAGGTAACTCTGAGCAAATGTGTACTTGTAATCGATAGCTCCTGCGATTGCGGCACCTGAATGGCACGAGTAGAATGGAGCATGCATGTCGCCGGTCAGCAGAATACCAAGAACAATATGTGTGACGTACGAGCTATCCGGGAACAACGTGCGATGGCCAACAATGCGTGTCTGAAAGGCTGGTAATTTTCATATGCGACGTACCCTGCGCCTGCGAGTAACAGTGCTGCTCCTGGATAAAGGATCCATGGATTTGCGGTTGCGCGTTTAGCTGGGTTTGGGATATCGGTCTTGGGTCCGGTTGAGAAGGGATGGTACCTTGGCTTTCTGTGTGGTAGCCGTGATGTGTCGACTACGTTGATGCGAAGGAAACCCTGGAGGGACTTGAAGACTACCGTGCGGCAAGACATGGATGACACTCGGGTGTGTTAGAATAGGAAATACCTAAATAGTGTACATCCTCACGGTTACCCGAGTAACAAAGTAATTCGAAGGGTAGCAACAAGTAGCAAAAGTGAGCAATACAGCCTACTTAATTTGTTTTCAGTCTTCAAACAACGGCTGGAACGTCTGCAACTCCGTTTTGAATATGCAAAAGACGTGGAGGTAGAACCAGAACCAGCTTACCTTCCTCCCATCCTTATCACCGTCTTGTGTCGGCCCAAATTCGTCTTCAAACAGGTCCAGACTCTCTCTGCCCTCCCCCCCTTCATTCGAAAAGTCGGCCTCTGACCCCATGTCTTTCACGATGTCAAATTCAACCTCCTCCCCGTCTCCCTCTAACATGGCTTCTAGTTCCTCCCGGTTCATATATTCTACACCGAGTCCTGACTCTTTAATGGCTTGTTCGTTCTGCTGGGAGAGCTGCGATAATGGAAAGAAGAGGGGGGTTTTGGCACGTTGTGTCGATGTGGGTCGCTCGCATGTCAAGGGGCGTGCAGGTTGAACAATCTGTGATGACTGTGGATAGAACAGGGGATCGCCCGGATGAGATAAAGTAGGATTATCATCCCCATTTCTTCTGCTACCTCCGGCGTTCCCATCAATAACACCTGCGTTGTCGACAACACCGCCTGAATAAAAGTCGTCCATAGCGCCAAAGTCTCCGTTCTGCGAAGCGTGAAAAACAAAGGAGTGGCTTCCCTGCGTCCTATTAGGATTAGGGACGGATGGCGGCGGCATCATATGTTCATCTTTTATCATTGTTGAGTTTTCCCTGCTTACACTTGTTGTCGCGGAAATGTCCAGCCTTTGTACCGCCTTCATCGATTTCTTGATCTTTTCTGCGCGTGGTGTCTCACTTCTTTCCCTGCCCGACCCGGATGTATTCAGTAACTGCTGTGCCTCGTTGCCTGGGTGTGGTCTCTTCTGTCCACCCGATCGTTGTAGTTTGGGAGTAGATGAACTCCGTGGGTTCGCGCTCGAACCGGATGATGTTTGGAGCTGTGATGTGGATATCACAAAGAGACCATCTGATTCATCACCTTCGATGTCAATAAACAGTGGCGCAGCAGGGTCCGTGAAACGGAGCTCCAGTGCCGAAGCCATGGACTCAGCAAATGCGATTGTAGCCTAATACAAACGCTTTTGAGTGAACCTCACAACGCGATAAGGCAGCAGGACAAACGTTGAACTCTCGTAGATGGAAGGCAATGGTAATAGGTAGCTCGGCTATCTCGTAGACATCGAACTCGTCAGCACTGATAGTGAGCTCTGTGGCTAGCTGTGCTCTGCCTTGGAGCTGGTCACGGACACCGAAATGCAGTTCGTGGAGTGTGCTGACCTTTAGTATCGATAGACGACTCGAGACTTTTCACGTCAACATCTGTGTCTCCGAACGTCCATACAAGCTGAGGGTCGCTTTTCATGCCACGACCACTAGGAAAATGCTCGGTGATGTCTTTGATAGCTCTTGGGCCAATAGTGAGTCGTGATTCATTTTCGGATTCTGGGACACCCGGCGAGAGGAGAGAAGTAGGTATAAGGAGGGGTAAACGATGGGTTTTAACGATGCCTGGCGGGATACGTCACGAGCTGTATGTATGGATGATAGAAACTTACCATGTTTACAGTATAAGCGAACGATGAGCCTGCTTTCCAGCGTGTCCTCGTCTTCTTCAGGCTGATCGCTGGATGGGCCTTCTATGACGACCAGCTCGCACCGTTCGACTGTCTTTTCGATGGTTCTGTGCTTGAATATCGACAACAGTGTCTACGAGCGTTGGATTGATGGATATACTGTGGTGACGGACCTATGTGCGCAAAACGCACCTTTACGAGCAGCTGTCCTTTGACATCCTGAGGTTCGCTGGGGCTGCCAGTCGATGGACCTGCCCCATTCATGCCGCCACCTATGCGATATCTCGAGAAGAATATCTTTCCATACCTGAAGCGACAATACGCAGAGAGCGAGGAGTTCGTCGCGCTCAGCGTCAAGTGTTGAGTGTCTGCGTATAACACGAGGTCATCGCCGTATCGCGAGAGACATGTCAAGGCCCTGATGAACGCTTCTCGTTGAATGAGCCTGTATCTGAGCAGAGAATGCGTCGAGAACGTACGTTTGAGTGCAGTAGCGTTGAGTGTCGCCTGCATTAGCGGTCAACCCATAACCGGCATGCCACTACCGGTCAAGCTCGCCATCATCGGCGGTGGGCCGTCTGCGTTCTACGTCGCCTCGCGATTGCTGTCGCTCGTGCCCCACGCTGACCCGTCCTCGCCGTCGCTGAGAGTGCATATATTCGACCGTCTTTGGGCACCGCACGGCCTCGTTCGCTACGGTGTTGCACCAGACCATCCAGAAGTCAAAGTACGTGCTCAACGTCGTTCTTGTCTGCCCCGCTCACTTGAACGTCCAAGAACTGCACGAACAAGTTCAATCAGACCGCTGCTGACCCACGTTTCCGATTCTTTGGCAACGTCCATGTTGGCAACGCGCCCTCGATCCCGCACGCGCTCCCCGTACCCCTCTCGTCCTTCCTCCAAAACTACACACACCTCTTGTTTGCAACTGGATGTACACTTCCGACCCTCCATCCTGACATACCCCCATCCTCTCATTGCGTTCCCGCACTTTCTCTCGTGCATTGGTACACCCAGCACCCCTCCAAACCACCTCCGCCAGCCCTGGATAAGATTACCCACCTTACTCTCATAGGCAATGGGAATGTCTCTCTCGACATTGCTCGTACGCTTCTCACATCACCCTCTGTTCTCAAGCAATACGATGTCCCCGAACATGTTCTCGATGTCCTCTCTCGGTCCACTCTAAAGCATGTTTCCATCATCGGCAGACGCGGTCCGTTAGAAGCAGCTTTCACCAACAAGGAATTACGCGAAATGATGCACCTCCCAGACGCTTCCATGGTCCCTCTCGACCCCTCCCTCCTCACCTTCCCGGA
The DNA here is from genome assembly GCA_038089535.1 of Hemileccinum rubropunctum. Lineage (NCBI taxonomy): Eukaryota > Fungi > Basidiomycota > Agaricomycetes > Boletales > Boletaceae > Hemileccinum > Hemileccinum rubropunctum. The sequence continues at coordinate 109,882 of JBBPLC010000035.1, read as the reverse complement.
AGGGACACCCTTGTCTCGCCAACAGCGCCGTACCCTTGAGCTTCTTCACAAAGGATCTCAATCTCGGGCCGGAAGCACGAAGAAAACTTGGTCTCTTGATTTTTATCGCATGCCTACTATTCTTACGCCATCCCGTTCTCCTACCGCCGCCGAGCTCACTCTCGCACACACTCATCTTGATCCTTCCACTGGCCGCGCAATTCCAATAGATCGGATTTCCACACTGACCACTTCTCTCGTTGTCACGTCTCTTGGCTTTCATGTGGACCCGACCATGACGTTCTTCGACCCCTCCTCTTCCCACCTCCGCGCACGTGGCGGCCGCATTCTATCCGAGTCCGGCATTCCCCTGAGAAACGTGTACGCTTCCGGATGGAGCGCGAACGGCGCAAAAGGTGTGCTCGCCACGACAATGATGGATGCATACGCGGTTGCCGACACAATTCTATCTGACATTGTGTCTGGCTACCCCAAGGAGATGATACCGGCTGGACAGTATGGGAGCGAAGCGGTACCTAATATCCTCTTGCCGAATCTTGCTCCTCATCCCGAGGATCCACCCGAGGAGATCAAACAAGGAATCAAGGACGGGCTAGTTACCCAATACGATGATTGGCATATCATTAATGCCGAAGAGGTGCGTCTAGGTGCGCTGCTTGGGAAAGAGAGGGAAAGGATGGGCTGGGAAGATGCAAGGAAATTCCTCTCGCTCCCCCAACAAGATCGCATTCATTGGAGCAACGGAATTCTTCAAACTGTTGCCACTTGATGTAACATATCTAACTCGGTAATTCAACACAACCCCGTCTCTCTCATCGGCTTTCAGCATTCCTACCATATCCCAGATATCCCGCGGCTTCGCGGGTATCATTGCTTCAATCCTTCCTCTGGAAAACTGGATGGGGCAATGGCCGCCGAGGTCGTTTAGGTGTTGACGAAGGCAAATTCTGCAGATTGCTAAACCCCGCCGACCTCGGAGGTGCGTTGCGGCGTGCGTTATTCTGTGAATTATAAAATGCCAAGGTCTTGGCAGCGAGACTCGTACTCAGGATGGGTGAGACAAACCTCGGCCTCTTGTTTCTGCTTTGAGTAAAACGCGAACAAGTCCGCAATTTGCTGCTCAATCGCTTGTCTTTCCTGGTGGAGTCTTCCGACATCCTGAGTCATCGCAGCCACCTCTCGGCTCAGTTCTGCTTTGAAGTGCTCGACGTGTGCTACGTCGTGTCAGCTACGCGTTCCCTGCTACCTACTTCCCGGTTTACCTTGGACGTTAATAGCTGTAGCCTCCTTCATGGCTTCCACGAATCGGAGTCTTTCGCCACGAATCTCATTCGTCAGCTCTGGGAAAAATGTCGATGTAACGAGAGCATCTCGGATTGAGTATTGCTGGGTTCTCACCTGTTGAGAGGGCACGGAGCATCTGTTCTTGTTCCTGTCGCTGCCGATTGATGATCTCGAGCACGGAATCTGTCACTATACATCCCCATCACAGTTTCGAATCAGCACGACCGACCAAAAAATGAATGCCTTGCAAACCACACCGAGTGCACTCCGTTGTTCAGTGCCGTTCTTGATCTGTTCTCTGATGGCGTCCATGAGTTCACCAATGGATGTCTGCAGCTGACATTCACTAGAAGCTTTGGTCTCGACGGATGATATAAGATGTCTGATCTCGCTCAGCATCCCTCGGCTAGAGGGCTGTCCGTCAGCGGGGTCTCTCTCCGAGGGGATGCCAAGGTGAGAGCAAAGTTGTTCAACGTTTGCAGCTACTGATTGGATATGAAGGGTGCCCCCGTTCACAAACGTGTCGAGCCACTGTCAAGGTAATAGTAAGTTGGATAGGTTGGAAAAACGCTGGCAACTGTGATTGATGCATACCGAGTTCAGTTCATTGAGGTAACGAACGCTGTCGGCTTGTTGGTCGGATTGGTGCTTCCGTTGTTCTTCATCCAGCCTCAAGTGATCCAAGATCGCTTGGAGCTACAAGAAACAAGGTAAAAGTGAGTTCAAAACGTGCCAATGGAAAAAGTGAACCTTTTCTGAATCTGCATCTACAGTTTGCGACGAAGGTGTGCCATGGACCTCATTTTCTTTGGAAACGGTGGCAGCACTGGATCTATACAATGATGCAAGCTCGTCAAGTTTCAAATGTATGTCTGATAAATCGACAGAAAAGTTGCGTGAGACATCATTTTGAACATCCATATTCCTCATAGTCCCAAAATCGATTGGAGAGCGTTGCTCGGCCTCTCGTGTAGCCTGAAGTTGTAGTTGCGTCTGGGCTTGTTCGATAGACGCAAGCTTCTCCATGAGAAGTGGGGCCAGCGTCGCGAGTTGCGTCCGCAAATCCTCAAACATCCTCACCAAAGAATCTATTTGCGGGTGTTCCGAGGCAGCTAGGATCTGCTTGCTCAACACTTCAATGCTTGTCAACACATTTTGGAAACTCGCGTTATCGATGGGACCGTTTGACTTGGTTGTTTGTTTAATCGCCGCAGCCACGGCGTGCTTCAACAAGGCCTGTACTTCGTTTGGGAGAACATGTATGTCTCGCTGGAGCGAAATGATCTGTTCACCCAGCCCTGCTGTTTGGTCGTAATGCTTTGCAGCAGTGTCCTTGATGAGTTCCGCCAAGGGCGCCAACTTGGGCTCAACACCAACAGCAAGCAGGGACGTCGGTGTCGGTGGGTTCTCGACGTGTTCTCGAATTGCAGGCTCCGAGAGCTTAGCCCGTAAAGTAGCCACAGGTGTTGCAATAGATGTAGATGTTCTCGCAGGTGAACTTGGTGGTGTCGGTACAGGTGATGACCGGCGCTCTGTACGGTTCCTCTTGAATGCGCTCCGCGCAGAGGAAGCCTCAGAAAATGTCCCATTTGGCGGGTTGGGAAGCGGGATCACGACAGAAGCGTCCGTTGAAGACGTCTTCACAACCTTGCTCCAGGTCCCCTCCGCACCGTCTTCCTGAAGCTTTTCGATCTCTGCAAATGGACGTCCTTGGTACGTCGAGTGGGCGGTCTGCGCACGTCGGAGAGCGGTGCCTACGCTTGAAGACGTACCGGCACTCGGTGGTGAGCTTACCAATTCCGAGCGCTCAATTTGGGCAAGGCGTTGCGTAACCACGGACAACGCTCCAAGGTTGGCTATAGAAGGGCTTTTGGTCTGAGAGTGGGGACTGGAGAGTTGGGACGGAGGTCGAGGTGGAGAGATAGACAATGGAGAAAGTGAATGACGCGGTGACTTGGCAACTGGTGTAGGTGGTGGCGTTGTCTGGGCCAAGAGGCTTTTGGGCGCACTGGAGAATGAATATTGAGAGCGTGCCTCTTCAGTGGGTGAAAGGGGTTGCAAGCATTGATCGATATTTTCGTGTTCAAGCGTAAAATCCGTTCTGATGGTAAGGGCCTCAGTACGCTTCGACGGATACACCGTTTCACTTTTGCGTTGTGAACCAAGGACAGTATCCCTGCAACGAGGTAAGATTCGGGAATAAGGAGCAGGTGTTTGATCTTACCAGATCGCGCCGACCCATCGCGCACGGTCCTGGGTGGATGTCGCAGCAAATGTTTCTCTCGGTCGGCCCTCGAAGGACAACTCAAAGGTCTTCAGATCTCCTTCAGTGTCAGGTCGTGACACTCGTTCGTTGAGGGAGTGCACGTCCATAAACCCGTCTAATTGAATGGTGTGACTAGAAGAGGTGTCATGCATCGTATGCCAAGTGATGAGCAAGTGGGAGCTGTATAATGTTACCGTGCACGATATCCAGACAGGGGAATGAGATGGCGGCCGATCAAGGTATAGTAGAGAGCCAGAGAGGACAGGCCCGGCCCCATTAACGGATGATAATATGTCTTTCTCCGGGAGACGCGAGATCATTGGAAGAAACGGACGCTCTGCCGACACTGTGATATTTTGCTCAGCAATGTGATATGGTGGAACATCGTCATCTGATTCCTTGTCTTTCTTCTTCTTGAAAACAGACATAAAATTTCGCAAGGAATTGCTCAAAGATCTTCTCTTGCTCTTGTGTGGCGCAACGGTAAGAAATGGACGGTACATCATGATGTCGTGCGGGTCGGTCTCCGAGGATGCCCGAGTGAAACCAGGTCTCTCAACTTGAGCCATTTCCGCGGCATTTGTCATGGATTCGAATCGATGTATCAATTGCTTCGTTGACTGACGACGCAACTTCGGAATGTGACCGAGACTCGGCACATGGTCAACCGATAGATAATACCCATCATGGATGGTGGGGCCCAGGTCTCTGTGTCCGTCCGCAAACTCAAATGCCTGCTCAAGGACAGAGGTATTATACGCCCCGATGGGTAGTCTTGTACCGTTGACGGAATCCATCTTCCGAGGGCCTCCAACGCCTGTCCTCGAGGGTCGGAGAGTTTGCAACTCACTTGCATGGGGAAGCTCGGTAGCAGTTGTGCTCGTCCGCGATATTGGGGACAGCGGAAGGACGGTCGAGGTTGTGTCACCGGCACTTGACATTGGCTCTGCAACTCGCAGCAAACCTGGCGTTTAAAGCGTCGACTAGGGGAAATAACTTACTAGCAGGTGACTTTGCCATTGCAATGTCGACCGAAACGTTGGCCACAACCAGTCTGATATCAAACCCTGTACAAAGTAATCCGGAAATTTGCGACCGGAGCGGCACCAATGCATTGAGTCTGTAAATATGATATACGTGCCTTGCCATTGGCCGTAGTATCCATGCACTGAATGGCGATTATACATCGAGATGGGTAGTAAAGCAAGATAATAATATGTAACGTCTAGTGGCTAGGAGAGGGCTGTGGCGTCATATTTTCTGGTACTGGAAGGCCACCTTGAGCGGAATGATATCCAAAGAGAAGGAAAACGTACGTGGGGGTAGTTGCGGTCGCGTGCCCTCGCTGAAGACACGGGAAAGAAGGACACCAACGCCTTCGAAAACACCTAGTAGAATACCACATGCAATGGCAGATCCTAGAGCAGATTTCGGACCACCTGGGAGTAGGTCAGCGAATCGTCCGAATGCGTAGGGGTGATGTTCCGAAAAGGGACTCACTGCGAGCAGCTAAGCAACCGCCAGTCATGAAACCTGAAATAATTGCATTCCAGGCATCCTCCTTTTGCCGGAAGCCCTTGACTGCACAGTCAAACGTCGAGAACATGCCACCCCAGACCCCAAAGTTGCCCCCCGTGACGGGCGCTCGTGCCTTTATTGTTGAGATGGCACCTACAAGACGCTCTCCCTATCATAGGGTAAGCGAGTAAACGAAGGAGAATTAGTGGACGTACTCTCGGAGAATTTCGTGCACCCTTTATACCGTGCCATATACCACCGCCCACGGCGCCCATTGCAAAAGCACCACCAAAGTCATTGAGGATTACCCATGGGCTAGAATGGTGGTCAGCAAAGTCCTACGTGATGAGGGGGGGAGACTACCAAGGGTCTCGAGTGTGGTCTGCGTGTGACATGAAAGATTCGTTTCAAGGTGATGTGACTAGTTTTCGTTTTTCACTGTTGAGGGTAGGCCTGGAAATTAATTACGAGCACGTGATCGTGCCAATGAAATTAAATGCACCAACTCGACCAAGTTGGACGCGTCGCGGACAACGTCGAGCACGACGAGCACGACGACTAGAACGGCGTCGTCGACGATGGGTGGTACGGCGCGCAGAGTGACATTGTCCCAGGTGTTCGTCGAGCTGCCATCCTCGCGGCTGCTCAAGCATCTCCCGCACGTGTCATCAGCGGGCCACAAAGAAAACGCGTTGTCTCGTTCGTCCGCTTCTCAGATGAACTCCAGCACGCCCCCTGCACCCGTTAACAATAAGCGAAGGCTCGATGACGAACCCCCCACTCCCGACGAGCCAGCAACAAAGAAGCACAAGCAACCACACGACTCCATGCCCATGCCCATCGCGAACGCGACCGACAAGTATCCAAACGGTTTTGTCTACTGCCATCAGTGCAACAAGAAACGCGACGCCACGGGTCTGTTTCACTCCTTCCCGCAGTCCGTGTGCTTACTTCGCTCTCAGTCACTGTCCGTTGCACAGCAAAAGACCGCAAGGGTCGCAGATGCAGCACCAAGTACTGCAAGCCTTGCCTCAAGAATCGCTACGGTCTTACTCTCGAGGACATCCTCGCAGATGGGGAAACGGACCAGGATAACCACGTTCATGGAGTGGGTTATCATTTCAGGTAACCATTCCGTTCATCCTGCCAGATGTCACAGATCGAGGACTTACCATCAGGTGCCCACGATGTGATGACGTCTGCAACTGCGTTGCGTGCAGAAAGGCCAAGGGCTTGCAACCGACAGGGTCAGTGGCTGCTTCATAAGCGAAATTCAAACTAATACATGTTTCCAGGAATCTCACCAGTGCAGCTCGCCAATCCGGTCTCACCTCGGCCGCCGATGTGCTACGTCATGACCCAGAAGCAGCCGTGAGGTCATTATATCACGATAGATGATCCATCTAATCCACTCACTCTAGGGCCCGATGGCAAACAAGCCGGGTGATAAGAAAGTAAAACAATATCATTCTGTGCATGGCGGTAGTTTAAAGCAAGACGGTAACAACAAGTCCCTCTCATCCCCAGTCAAAGGTGACGCCAAGCAGCCTGCCTGGCCTTCAGAATCAGGGATGGCATCTAAACCTAAACCTGCACCGAAAGCCAAGGTTAGAGCTCCTCCTAAACCCAAGTTACGCGCAAAACCACTCTGGACACCCGTGGGTACTGTTCTATCACGGACCGAGGCCGAAGAACGCATCAACATCCGCGAATTTGCTCTGCGATTTTCCTCTATCTTGGAGCTCTCCCGTAGTCATCTGGATGAACTAGACGAAATAAGGTCATCACGAACCCGAAATCCCGAGGATGAAGACGACGACCTCGTCCCATGGGTCAGTGAACCGTGTCTCAAATCACTTCTCCTGGGCCTCTTGAACATGATAGACGCCAAAGGAGATCGCGAGAAAGTAGGGCCTATTTTGCATGTATGTGTCATCACTGATTCACATTTAACATGTAGCATCTCAAGGCCACCATGAAATCAATACGAGAAGGTGGCGCCCACCTCAACAAGATGTGGGCTGCTCTCGCGACTTTCCGTGACTGGCAAGAGAACGCATCCAGGTCTTCTCGCTCCACTTCTACCAGCTTTCCGCTTTCTTTTCCAGACCCTCTACCTCCTCCAGAGGCTGTTTCTATCATCCGGACACGTAGCGGAGCCAATCAATCTAACACAGGGAGTGTCAACATTCTCCTCACGGCTCAGCTTGTTCCTGTCATCTCTGCATTTGTCGATGCTGCTGTCGAATCTGAAGCAGCGAGACAAGAACTCGAGGCGGGAATCCAAGAGTCCAAAGAACGAATCAAAGAGGTACGAGAAGCGCACCGGATCGAGAATGAGCGATTCGAGCAGGAAAAAGACCGTGAAAAGACAACGGGAAAACGGGTAATTCTCTGCGTCTTCAATTCGAGTATCATGATATTGACACGATCTTGTAGCTGGACAAATCAAGGATGGAGTACCACAAGCGCACCCTGGCCATTATCGACGATGCGCAGAAAGTGGCGTCGTACGCAAGCATTTCCCGGGTCTCGCCTTTAGGAAGAGACATGGAAGGACGCGTATACTGGGCTCTTACGCCGGGGATGAACGAACGAGAAGACGCTCTAGACTTGCTTCAATCGCATGCTCAGGGACGTGCCCACAAATCAAAATCCCGGCGCAAACGCTTGGTACCGTCTGAAGAAGAGCGTAGCGTTTTCAAAAGGTGGTCCTGGTTTGTTGCCGTCTGGGGGAAGAGACCCCCAATCGCAGAACGCACCGTCGACGGTGATAGCGAGGATGAAGACGACGACGACGACGAACAGTGGTGGGGGTTCTGGGAACCCGAAGAAATCATGAAATTGGCGTCTTGGGTCGACTTCAAGGCTGGCCTTGAAGGTACCTCGGAGCAGATGTCTCACAAGAGCGTCAGCGCCCCTTCCGGCTCCCGCACGCTATCCCCGGAATCGGATGTAGATATGGAGGATCTGACTGACGATGAGAACTCTGATGATCAACTAGATGACGACGACATGGAATATAATATCCCAACGATAGGCGAGATTGCGACACTGGTCAAGAGACTGGAACGATACGCCTCACTTCTCCGAGGGAGGATTCAGAAAGACGATTAAGGATGAAATACTCGCCAAGTCAGAAGGTAGAAAGCTTGCTCTGGTCGTCACGCCCTACCACAGCGCAGCGCGTTCTGGAGACGATCCAATGTTAAATATGTTATACTCTATTTGTTAATAATAATAGAGTACTGAGGCTCGTTGCACACTTGGTCAGATACTTATATCTATACTCTGCATCATCTAGAGACATCGTTGTTATTGAACTTGGGACGTGAGTCTGGTAAAGAGATCGTTATCGTCGACGGGACGTTCGACGCATTTCGAGAGTTGCTCTGCCAGACGGACAGCGAGCACATGCTTACACTGGCAACAGGGGGAGGAGTCAACACATTGTCTACACGAAACGCGAAGCTCACCATCAGATGCGACTCGCTCATCAAAACCGCAAAGGCAAAGGCAGGGCAGGTGCAGTAACAAGACACATGCGGCGACCAGCCCAGATGGGGGAAGACGCTGTACGTCGCGGTGGACCCAAGAACTTGGTAGTAGCATCTCCCCCATGGTGTCTTATACTTGAGTACTACACAGCGATGTTAACCTATACGTAGGACGGACTTGAAGGAGACACGCACCGCTCTCGCGGTCGACGAGGTCGAGTGCAGCCAAGAGCGTCGTGTCGGGAAACAGCGCACGAAGCTTATCGATGCCTTCCTCGACTTGTTGCAAGATCAGCGTTGGCAGTTCGCGAGGTCAACGGGCTCACGGCTGTCCTCATCGATAGAGCTCACGACGGTTTGCACGACGTGACCCAAACTTGGAGTGGTGGTCGACATCAAAGGCGTCGTTCGACAACGACGTGCATATTTCGGAAACCTATTTGATCACGCGCTCAGATGGCACCCACCGACTATCTCTTCGTCTTTGCACAAGCGCACGAGGAATTCCGCGTCCCAGAGCTCCAGTCTATAGCAGAGCTATATGGCTTCCAGGTCGGATTTGACCGCTATCCTGCCGAGGATCTCGCCAGCGCCGTCAAGCGACCATTCATGATTCTCAGGTTGGAGGAAGAGGAACACGCGCGACTTCTCGCAAACAGATGTATATTGATCAAGTACACCCAGAGGCTCGATTGATCGACATGGCGTGACTCACGCCTCCTTTTCCAGGTCGATCTACGAATTCTACGCGCAGGGGTCGACCTACGATGAACTACACGACGCAAACAAACGCGTTCGAGTTCTTTGGGAACGCTACATCCCGGATACTTCCTTCAAATTCACCGTGATTGGATACAATCATGGGCTCTCTCAGCGTCGACAGCGCGACGTGATCGAAAGCTTTTCCTACATGGATTTCTTGGGCAAGATCGAGATGAAGTACCCCGAGATGACATTCGGAGTGTTTGAAGAATGTAAGCAATCGTGCGGCCGCTGGCAAGAAAAGGCATGGCTGACCTTTGTACACGGATATTATTCAGATGAGGATGATCGCCGACCTGACGGACGCCGAAACGTGGACGGTGAATTCAAGCAAGCCTACTTTGGCAGATTGGTACGTTTCACGCTTCATCCTCCTTTCGTCTATATCGTACTAACGCAACGGCAGGTCGCGGAGGGTATTGCGCGGTCCCTCATCAGGACCTTTGACGTGAAGAAACGGGAATATTTTGGGAATACGAGCATGGAAGCAGAGATATCACTGCTGATGGCGAACCAGACGCAGGTGAGTCAGTCGTCACGATGATGGAACCACCGCTTGAGCGTGACTGTGTGGTATGATAGGCGGCACCTGGAAAGCTCATGTACGACCCCTTTATTGGAACTGGAAGCATGGCTTACGTGCGTACTTTATGGTTAGAGAGCACGCGCATGACTCGATGCCTTGAGCAGACGACAGCTTATTTCGGGGCACACGTATATGGGTCTGATATCGATGGTCGGCAAATGCGCGGAAAAGGTTGAGCGTCTTGGCTTCTCGTCCACACGGCCACGATCTCCTGAACTGACGTTGTTCTAAAGACAAAACCCCGGGAATCATCCGTCAAGCTACGCGATACGGGGTCGCACAGCGGATCGTGGATCTCTGCACCTTTGATGTCACGCATCACCCTTGGAGATGTGGTGGGCTCTTTGATGCCATCATCACCGACCCACCGTGTATGTCCCCCGGTCTCCGGATCTACGTCGGTAGTAGTGAATCAGAGTCTAACACATGAAACAGATGGCGTACGGGCCGGCGCCAAGCGCCTCGGACGCAAAAAACTACGTGGCGATAAGCCACCACAGATTCCCCAATCGTAAGTCTCGTTATATCTGTCCACGAAACGCCATCCCCTGACGTGTGTTTCAGAGACCCAAACGAGCCGTACATCCCACCTACGAAACCATACGAACTGTCCGCCTTGATTGCCGATCTCGTTCTCCTTGCGCGTTACCAACTCAGACCACGCGGATTGCTCGTCTTTTTCCTTCCCACGGTGACAGAGACGTACGAGGAGGTGGATATCCAAACCGCGCTATGCGAGGGGATGGAACTTGTGGCGAATTCCGTGCAAGGGTTCGGAAGTTGGGGTAGACGAGTGAGTATCGCGAACCGTCTTGGGCAACGGACTGAATCGGTTGCTCGTAGCTTATCACGATCCGCAAGGCGACGACGGAGAGCTATCCACCACCTACGTTCGATTCTACTGACACCCACGACGTACAAGGTTTACGTACACCAGCCCACAAGGATTTCAGGGAAAAGTACTTTGAGGGGTTCAAGAAAGCGAGTGAGCAATGACCCTAGATAATACTATCAAGCAAATGATGTTATGGTATAAGTGAAGCATGCACAAGTATTGTGTACGATAAAAAGTTGGTATGCGTCCGATAACAAACTATCTATCCACCTTTTGTTGCAGTGTTGTGTCTCGCTCTGAATCGTTTTCCAAACCGATGTTCACGCTCAACTCGAGCGTTTCCGCCGTCCCTTTGGCGGTATCGACGGGGACGGCACTTTCGTTTGCCATGGTCTCGTCCATCTCTCTGCGGGCTTGCCGAGCGCGTACAAAAAATATAGCTACTCCGAAAACTATAGCGAGCGTTCCATGCAATATGAGAGCATGGTTCATGTTATATGGTGGGTTTGCGGTCGAGGAAGCACGAAGGGCACCTTCCCCTGAATTGATATGGTAATTAGCATAAGAGACAAGGGGACGTGAATAAACACACCGAGGATGAGGATGATACTAAACAAGTTTCCACTGTAATGCGTGAGTGTGGCTTTCAAACATGTGTTGCAAAGAATATGCATGCTCACCTGCACCATAAAAGGGCCGCGCTCGCGTCCGCGCTCCTCGTCAATTCAACGCCGAGCTCCAAGCTGACAGGGAGCATCGTCATAGAGCATACCCCGATGACGACAAAAACAGTAAATAGGCCGGCGGTATTATCAGGGCGGACTTGGTGGGGGATCAGAGCGGTATTAAGGTGGAAAAGAAACCTTACCAGCCCAGATCAGGGAGAACCAACCACCTGCTACGATCGGGACCAGGATCTTGAGTGCAATGCCAAGCCTATGAGTGAATATTCGGTCGAGTAACGGTGAGGTGACGGCTGAAGCAACAATGCCGGATAATAGCAAGCATGCACCCATCAGTCCGGCAGTGGTGTCGGAATAACCCATGGGTTGCTGGGAGGTAGGTTTGTGAAAATGTGCGGGTATATAGAGGGGACAGTGCACTTACAAGCCACTCGGCGGACAAAACACTGAATGCGGTAGTAGCACCCACGAAGGCGCCAAAAAGTGCAGTGACAATAACAAAGTCGAGGCGTTCGTGGGGGGCCATGTACGCATCTGGTGGAGCGGACCAACCCAAGACGGCACGACAGAGAGAGGTCAGAGATTGAGGGGGTTTTGAACCAGCATAGGCTAAGACAAAGAATGAAATAGGGAGGTATGGAAACGGAAGTGAGCTTACTCGGCGGAGTAGGTGGTGCATCAGCGATGAGGAAAACGGCGGGAGTGACTGCTGTGGAGATGATTGCCAAAACCAGAATCTAAGGGAATGGTGAGGTGACGGGTAACAGAGGAGTGGTAGGGTAACTGACGGATTGGCGGACGGATCCAACGAGGGGAGCGAGCAGCTGGCCAATTGCGCCGCCTATAGGATTGGCTGCATGGGAGAGTGAGTAGAAATGATAGATAGGGAAGGTGGATTAACGGACCGACTGCGATGATCATGGTTGCAGTGGTGCGGCCTTTGAGATCGAACCATTTTTCGGAGTACATTGGACCGAGGACCTGGAAGACCGGTTGTGCGATTGCAGAGAACGCCTTTTAAATGAGAAAATTAGGCTAGATGAGGGGAAGTGAGGGAAAAGCGATAATACCTGGCCGAAGAAGAGGAGGGCATATGCGGACTGGGGTGAAAGAGAGGTGGAAGTTGCTGCGTAACGCACCCAGCCGGAGATGAGGGTCATGATGGTACCGACTTGAGACTAGGGGAGGGGGTGAGGAAGGAGGAGCACAAGGAAAGGAGAACATACACAACGAGTGATGCCGAAGCGGGTGCAAAAGACAGGAACAAGGAGCGAGACGGGGATGAATATGCAAGAGACGATGTTGCACAGCCAATTGACTTGGTTTACGGATATATGAAACTGAAATGCAGCTGGACAAAGGCATGAATATTAGGTAGATCATGATGATATGAAGTCACCCTCGGTGGATATTGGACCGAACCATGCCCATGGCATGCCCGTGACGAAGCCGAGTAGGACCTGTCAATGTCGTCAAAAGACGAGGCAAAAAAGCGATGAGAGTCAACGACGTACGAATCCGATCAGACCAGAGAACCTTTTTTTGTAGAGTCTGTAGTGAACATTGGAAGACATGGACAGGCTCAACTTTTCGTCTGACATGGGATCAAGTCCGAGTCTACCGTGACTATGTACATGCTCTGCCTTTGCGTTTTCGGAACAAACCCGGTTCACCGCTCGATTCGGTCCGGTTCGGTTCATTTAGCCGGCCCGGGTCGTAAATCTCGCCGAGTCCTACGCTCGCTGTTTTCCTTTGCAGCTTGAACGCACGCACGTCCTCCTCGTCATCCCTTTCCGCACCCCGCTTCTCTCCCCGCTTCTCCTCGACCTTCTCCTCGACTTCCGTCGCCTTGTTCACCACCGTCCATGTTCCCACTGTACCCGCCTGTATCCTCTGCTCTGCCTCCTCCGCTTCTGGATCCTTGTATCCAAGCGATGCTGGCGTACTGTAATTTGCATACAGATCAGACGACGTCGCCATCTTCATCTTTGGCTTAGCCTTTGGCGCGTCTTTCATCTCCCGACCCCCAGACGAACTCGTCCCTGCACGACCAGTCGCGACATCCAATGCATACGCCGCCTCTGCTGCCTGTCACCAACCATCAGTCTCGTATTAACGGCATGTCACCACACACACCTTGCCCACGCTCGCCATGATCCCCTTCTCTTCCTCCCTCTCTCTCGCTCGCTTTTCCCCCTCCTTGTATAGCCCCCTCACGAAACGTTCCACGTTCCCTTTGTGTCGCAGTCCATTCTCGTGTTGTTGTCGCGATGGCTTGTCGTCTGCAATGTAGATATTGCAGTACTTGCAGTGGTATCGTTTGTGCGACACCCAATATTCCGACATGGTGGTAGCTAGTCAAGAGTTATGTAATTCATGATCTTGTCATCTTTGCCAGTGTCGACGAACAATGGCCAACCCAGATGACGTTCAGATAACCAACGATGTCGAGGATATGGAGGAAATAAACACCATCACAGAGCTGGGTACAACCCTGATCAAAGCGATCCTCGAAAAAGAGCCCTTGGACAACATTCAAGACCTCATCGACGCAGGCGCTCCTCTCTGGTTCCAGGACAACGACGGAACGTCCCCCTTGCACGCCGCCACCTATGTCTGCGATGACAACCTTGTAAAACTCCTCCTCGAAGAAGGCGCACCGTGGAATGCAGGCGAGCAATCCATTTCATCATCTCGTCTCCATCCCTCTCATTCCCCTCCATCAGTCGACAACCTTGGAAATACTGCTGGTGATATCGCCCTCTCGTTCAACAACAACTCGTGCTATACCCAAATTCGTGACGCTGGCATTCGTGCAGGTGCTTCATGCACAACTGCAGCCTGCTCTCCCTCATTGAAGCTCTAACAGAATTGCTTCTTGCACTACTCTCTTCAAAGTCGTCCCTGGTGGAAGTACCCTCTTCTCTGATCATCCACAATGACGATCCCTCGGCAGCCGGATCCACCGATGCTTTCCTCTCTTCACGCTTACAGTACACCACGGATGCCAAGGGTCAGGAAATATGCCTCGTCAAACTCGACAATGGCGAGCAGGTCGGCGTCATGATGGGCTGGGAACGTGAGATCAGTAAGTAATCCACTGGACAGTGTGCGTGTTGCATACGACCCTGCCTAGTGCGAAAAACAGTCGACGAACTTTGCTCGAGCCACCCAAAGCTGGGAACTGGTCTCAAGGTCCTCAATGTCGGATTTGGTCTGGGTATAGTTCGTCGATCCTCCTTTCGTTCTCCCCGATCTTGTCTGACATTTATCGAGATTGACACCATGTTTCAATCACTCTCCAAACCACCCTCTCTCCATGTCATCGTCGAGGCACACCCCGATGTGCTCGCTCACATGGAAGAAAAGGGATGGCATGAAAAGGCGGACGTCAAGATTCTCAATGGCAAATGGCAAGATGTACTCTCCAGTGATGAGTTTATCGAGCTGGGTAAGTTTGATGTCGTCTACACTGACACATTTGCAGAACCCTATGATGGTGAGCTCGGCGTTATTGGACAAGATGTGACTCTCAACACATCTGATCTGCAGAGCTTCAAAAGTTCTTCAAACGTCTACCGGATATTCTGGATGGGTCTGATGCTCGATTTAGCTTTTTCAACGGATTGGCCGCGACGAGTACGTCCAAGTCGTTCTTTCTGGATTCTGTTCGGAATATGGATACTCACCCGGCACATTCAGACGCCCTTTTTTACGATGTCTACACTCACGTGTCCGATTGTCACTTGTCTGGAATCGGTGTCAATGTCGACTGGCATGATGTCCAAATTGCACCCGACGACCCAGAGGACTCGGACGAGGGACGATGGGGAGAGACGCGAAAATACTTCACTCTGCCTATATACCGCCTGCCGATCGCCCACCTTAGGAAAGATTAGCGAGTTCGATGAGCACAAGAAATGTATCATTACTGTAATACAGGTGAATGGATATATCGTGACCGAACAAATGAATTTATCTGAGATGAAAAGTGCTCATGATTTCAGGCAATTGAGCGCTGTTTAGTGTTGCCAACTGTACCCATGGATGATTGTTGCCATGGCGTCGCGCAGCTCAGGCGACCCACACAGATACGTGGATCGACTTTATAACACCACCCTGGCGGCGTTGTTCCAAGTCTTTTATCCCTCACGACATAGTCTTTGGAGCTGGCTCCTTCCTCTTCGCGTCCAACTCGGACTTCACTCACTGCTCACCGTCAAATGAAATCCGCCCCCGCCATGATCACTCCTTTCTCAGCCAACGACTCTGACCCAAAAAGAGTCACTACCAATATCACCGTGGTAAGCCGAATTCCTGCCCACATTTGTACTAGAGAACTGAGTCGTGACTAGGAATTATCTCACTCTCATTCCCCGCCCACGTTGCCTTTTGATTTGAGGGATTACGTTCGTCGCAATCGCTCTGTCTCCTCCTTCGACTCATCATCCCTTGCACAGGTCTCACAAAACACATGGACAATCCGAGTGTCGATTCTCAGACGACTAGCGTCACAGTTCTATCGACCCACCTTTGAAAGAGGCTATCTGTTTACCATCTTAATGTACGCCCCTCACTCCCCTATTCCAACATCATGCCTGACATCCACCGCTCCGTGGAGACTGAGCCTCGTGGTCCCCATTGTGACTTACGACTTCACTTTCCCAGCGCTGGAACACGCCTTTCCCAACAACGTGGACAAACAGATATGGGTTGCGCGATCCATTTCTTTTGCCGCTGTGGTCGTTACCTGGCTCGTCTTGACCATCCCCGTGATCGTCTGCAAGTACGTGGTGCGTCATTTCCCCCCCGTTCTCAAAGTTGCCATCTCGTCTTACTGTTTTACTTGCAACATTCAGGGAAAAGTCCGCGTGACGAGGTTGGCGCAAGAATGGACTAAATCGGACGCGCTCGCTGCACCCTCATACGGAGCTGCTCCAGTTTGGAAGGCGGCCGTACCTGGGTTGTTTAGGGATGCTGTCGTACGTGCCTAGCAAAAACTCGTCCACGTCTTACCGTCCCCTTTAAAATCATAGGTGCTGATGGTTACTATTCCCTCGATCAAGAAAAGCCAGTTTGATCGGGACAGTTATTTGCCTCCTGTGAGGCCTCACCCTTTTGTTTTGGCACCTCGCACTGACGGTCTCTATACATTAGTACATCGCCGCTGGTGATGATGCGTTGCCTCCTTATCGGGACTCGAATATGGTCAACTTGTCGAGAGATCTTGAAGGCGGGATCAAATATGGTGAACTCCCGATCTACACCGATGATAAACCATACAACGTCCAAGTCTGAGACTATGGGTGATCGAGCAGTTGGATAGAATCCAACCTGCAGAACCGTAAAAAAAAACATGTTGTGCTATACGTGTACTGGTAACACTTGTCCGTGTGTTGATCGCTCGGCTTGTTTATGTGCTATGCTTTTGATCGATCTTGTTCATATGCCATGCGTGTGTTCGGAGGCTTGCCAGTGGCGCGCCGATAACCACATTCTTGAGAGACTCATGGATTACAGAAATATACAAACATTATAGATCATTCACGCTCGGTTCTCAAGGATTCACCCCTCAGCATTATCATCACCGGAATCATCTTCTACAGGTAATGTCATCATGTCGTTGAGACTAAAAAGCGCGCTTAGCTCTCAGAGATCACGATCAATCCTGAGGTACTTGCTTACCAGTGAACAAACGGCCTAAGAATCCGTGCAACTTTTTCGAGTTCTTGGATGAACGCCCCCGTCAGTACTTGCTCATCCGTGAACCTGTTCGCGATCAAGAGAAGGGCGAGATCAACACGACCGATTAGTCCAAGAACCCGCCTTGGGACGTACGTTCGCGAGACCGCTAGAGAGCGACATTTGAGAAGGTCAATGTCCCTGAATTATAGCGTTGGTGATCAACGACAAAAAGGGGCCAGTAGAAGCGTACTTGTGATTCCTATCCACTCCTTTTGGCGCCGTCTTGAGTTCATCTTCCGCGCCAAACACGTTCTGGCGCTGTCCCTTTGGATGCGGGCTTGGTTCACCAAAGTGTGCCACAAACTCTGGCCCGGATATGATTTCGCGAAGGCGGTCCGAGGAATGTTTGATGTGATTCCTTGTACAAGGTGAAGGGATTACCACGAGATCCGCGGCCAGTATGAAAAGGCTACCTTATCAGGCTGAGTTCATTCTTGGCTGGACACCATGCCCCAGCAGCGAGCAAACTCTTGTTTCCTGGTTTGACTGGATGTCAAGCATGAGCGCAATGACTCATAATCTACGGAAAGAGACAGGCTCACTCATTCTGGTATCGTGCAAACGGGGTAAGGCGGGACATCCACCAGAAAGGACACTTACACATGATCTCAAAGGTGTATGTCAGACAAATTGCCAGAGAGATGTCTCATAGCGACTCACAGAAAGCAAATAACCCCTTTCTGCCACTTCTCGAGAAACTTGCAGAGAACCCGGTCTTGTACGGTGTCTTGTCATTGCTGAAACGAATCTAAAGCCTCGCTCAGTGAGACAAGATGCATGAATACAGTCACACGAACATCGCGATAGATTCGATGAATAACGTCCTTTGGGGGTAACGTCGGTATCTGAGGGTCTACCTCTGTAAGCATTTCGGTGAAGGCTTCGATAAAATGCTTGAATTCCTTCTCGCATCCTCGATAGACAGGCTCTGGATTGCAAGCAAGCATTGTAAGGGACGGTCTTACCAGCCGTTAATAATAGTGGCAGGGTACCATACCATGAAGTTTGAACCTAGGATACGCGGGTACGGTTCATGGAGGAATACAACAGTCACAAACACTATATACGCTCACCAGACGCGATCATTGCATTCTGGATCTTGCATGTGCATCAGGAAATCCATCGTATGCTGAGATATCTGGCCTTCCGGTGCTGTTGAATGAGGGAGTCGTGAGTCAAACAAGAATCCTCGATGGAACAGCTATATGTACCCCATCCCGTCGTTGGAGCCTGGACGACTTTACCAACCACCTCTTGACCATCCTTGAGTTCGACGACATCGCTGTCTCCTTCGTCCTCGGCGGTATCCTCGACCACCTTGCGCTTCTTTTTCGCAGGCGTCTTCTTCTCTGACACGTCCCGCTTGGACTTTGGATCCGCACGCACACTGGACGGTTTGCGCTTTGAGCTCGGCGTGCGTGTCGAGGACGTTGCACCACGTCGGCGTTTCTTCGGAGTCTCGGCCTTGCGACCCGTGGCGTCGTCAGACTGCTCGTCGAGCGCGTCGCTATGTAAAGATGTCGTGTCTTCGTCGTCACTGCCGGAGACGTCTTCCTCGCTCACATCTTTAACTGGCGACTCGGAGCGTACTTTCGCAGGTTTCCTCGCTCTGGTGCTTCCCCGCTTCGCCATGATACGAGTTTACGAGGGTCACCGGTCGCGATTTTGTACAACGCGGGAAATTCGCTTACTCATCGATCACCACTAATTATGAGTGATTAGTGCCAGCTCGAAGGTCCGGATCTAAAGTGGGGAATTGGGTGATAATTGCAGGACATGGGCGATCGACAAACTTGTGTGCCGAACCGTGACTGGTAAGCAAACAATCGATACTCCTCGATCTTGACCAATGCGTCTCGTGTCCTTGACCATGGACAGAAAGTTCAACCTCTGCTACGATGTCGGACCGAGTATCCATTTTCCGTACCAAATGTACTATAATGAGCACCGCCAGACGAATGCTCAGAATACAGTTTCAGAACCAGACTCAACAGTGATATCCATCATGCACTACTACCGGTGCCGCCCACCGTCCACAAATACGATCGCGCTCGCTGCAGCACCATCGACAGACCCCGATGACAAACCGAATGCGGAGTTGATGTCCCTCCCACATTTTCCTTCAAGATCGCGTGCATAAAGTACCCGCAGATTCAAGACGAATCGTGGGACGAGCGTGATTGGAGGTATATATGGTAGCAAGCCCAGTAAGTTCCTCGACGTTCATCGTGATGTACTGGAACACTGGGATATAGAAAGAATGAGAAGGTGGTATTTGAACCGGAGATTCGAGTGGACTGCACACATAAGCCAACGCCGGTAGGAAAGTAAGAGACCAGAGACCAATCTGGGATGTTATTGAGCGCATGCATCAAGAATGTGATTGGGTATCAGAATGTAGTTTGTTCTACTAGTATGGGCGGAACCCTGTGGGCTGGAAATGACGGTGTTCCCAAGGTGGCCATGTCGTGAAAGAAAGTTACTGATCATTGCCCGACTCTTGGCAAGACCGCAGTGTGCCAATATTTGCTCACATCGCCATATATTCGTGATGCTGTCTCTATACAACCGACAAGACAAGCGCTAGGTTTGCAAAGCCTTTGAAACCGGAATTGATACAGGATAGTCCTGAAAGGATGAGCCCTATGCGCAAGAAAAAGCGATAATCATGCGGACCAGGGTCCGAAAGAGAACACTAGTTCGAATGGAAATCTGCAAGTGACAATCATGCGAGCCCCAGCTGCTTCTTGGGTCGATTTTCGATTCCGAGAAGTCGCTTGACTAGATCAAACTCAGTCTCTAGGCCATTGATTGGAAGACGGTGCTGCGCTACTTGTTGAATGCAGAATACAGCTGAGTAATTACATGACCGTCACCTTAATAGAACACGACCGTCGAGGCGTATGTCGAGAGAGAGGCCAAGCTAATCAGGAGCAAAGGCAGATAATTGATTGCTTCAATCGTCCTCGTGAATAGTAATCGTCTGTTCCGTTGCTATGTGCGATGGCTCGGCTGGCTGAAGGGGGAGCTCGTCGCTACTAGCAGGTGTGGGTTCCTCGCGACCATCCTCATCCCCATTACCATCCTCGTCGGTCTCCTCTCCAGGCTTTCTAAACACGAGTTCCTTTCCATTAACCAGTCTGCGTTTCTTCAAAGGCACGCCAGAGGCGCCAGACTGCCCCTCGCCAGGGCCAGCTTTATCCGAAGACTTGGTCTTTGCACGTTCCTTTTTCTTTTGTCGTTTAGCGCGATTTTTTGCAGTCCTTATTTCTGCTAGGTCCTCGGCTTCTTTACGTCGTTGCTCAAACTCTGCTGTCTCTTTTTCCTATCCGGCAACATTGAGTTGTGTGAGCAAGAACATCGTGGAGGTACATACATTTGTTGCTTCCTCCTCCATGATCTTGAGCCTCTCATACTCTCGTCTCCTGCTCGCCTTGTATACGTGGAACTCGCCGCTTCCTGCACCAGCGCTTGAGCCCTGTACATTCTTCATCATCTCTCGTGCAGGACGTATCGTCTTTTCTTTTGGCGGAGGGGGAATGTAGGCTGGTTTACTAGGATCCTTGAGGAGCCGCTCGAGCTGTGAACGCTGACGATCGAGTGGGGTGAGCGCATGGCGGGATGTCCCCGGTGCCGGCGATGCAGAATGTGAGTTGGGTGCAGGCGAGTTCGACATGGATCAAGTGTAAGTAAGCCCTGGCAAAACATTCACCAACAACATTACATTTGCTACATAACGAGTCTCTAGAATACAGATACTATACGACTGTAATCCGATGGACATTGGCAAGGCATGACTGACGAAAGAATAGGGAAACTCACGAAGTACTGCGTTCACGCATCCATCATTCTCGGGATTGTTTGTTATCTGTGCGTACTTGCCGAACACAACCTTGCCTCCGGTCGTAACCATCCCCAATTCTGAGACGTTCACCTCGACCACAGTCCCCTTGGTCAAAACACCGAGCTGGGTATACATTGGTGATTGTGGATTTTTCTTGACACCTAATATCTGCAACTGGAACGTCGCTTTTAGGTCCGCTATCGAAACAGTTAAATGACGACACTAAATTAACACTGCACAGCTCACGATGAGTGACGTTGGCTTTTTTGTATCGCAGAGCCATCGGTCTAATAAACCGTTCCATTTTGACTGGTTTTCGTGTAAAGCCCTCCCCAACAAAGGTTGCTTTCGTCACCATCCGCTTCCACGATTTACTTTTGCTCTTGCCCGTCTTGACGACCTTGAACATCTCATCCTCAGCGATACCCCGTACCTTGGGTAGCGGGACAGAGTATTTCGCGGCCTTGTCTTTGCGTTTTTGTTTGATGGCCGATGAGAGTGCCTTGGCGTCTTTTTGGCCCTCGCGGTCGAGGAGATATGTAGGCAGGGCACCATCTGGGACGGCGGAAGAGTCTGCCTGCTTGACGTTTCGTTCGTCGTGTGCTTTGAGGGTCTTCTTGAGTTGGACCTTTTCTGCGTGACGCTTGGCATGAAGGATTTTCGCCTTTAAACCAAAAGTCTGTTGTGCAACTGCGGAGGCTTTGTGAACGGCGCGGGCCTCCCTCTTACGTCTGGAGAGGTCAATTCGGATGGATCGCACGGGAATATTGCTTGGAGTACTGACTTTCGTTCATAGTAATCTAGCCGTCTTCCATGCCGTTTGATATGTTCCTCGATGTATTCGTTCTGCAGCTCGTGGATCAGACTGAGTAAAATCCAGGGTACCACGTCCAAATACCTGCGGCTGTCTGTGGTGTTAGTGAAGGAAGTGAACAGTTATGAGGAGACTTGCCATATCGTGAACGAAGACGACTGCGGCAAGTGCCGAAGTTTGTCACCGCCGTTGAAGACACGCTTTGACTTACCACGACAAACTACATAGATCGCGTTCGTTCGTGTCCACAATGTGGCAAGACTCGAACAATTATTACGGCGCATCTTCCTCGCATAGTCCCTACTATCCAACCCATGTCAATGCCCAGCAAAACGTACCACTCCAGTTCTATGCAGCAGGCTCTGACCAGGGTCAATTTTATCCTGGCTCGCGTTCAAGTCTAGAAGGCAACATGGGCACTTCTGGCTCGATTGCACCTGGAACCGTCGCTCAGGCATACGGTGGTAGCATTCAACAACCAGCGGGGTGGTGGACCGCCTTTGGCACCGGCGGTTTCGAAGGCGAGCCTCCATTACTCCAAGGTGAGGCGACACGTGGATTCTCGAGTATCCGTTTTATATTATGACTGTAGAGCTGGGAATCAATTTTTCGCATATACGAGCTAAATCTTTGACCGTCCTCAACCCACTCCAGCATGTAGATGAGCACATCATGGACGACGCCGACCTCGCAGGTCCTCTCCTCTTCTTCTTCTTGTTTGGAATGCTTCTTCTTCTCGTCAGTCGTCTTTCTTTCAATGGTACGATCAGTTCCGCTCACAAGACCCCTAGTCCGGAAAACCACAATTTGGCTACATTTACGGTTTCGGCTTGTTGGGGTCGATGTCGATATACACCCTTCTCAACCTCATGTCCGACAAAGGTATCGACGTTTACCGCGTCGTGTCTGTTTTGGGCTACTGCCTACTCCCGATGGTTGGTGTCGGAGCAGTAAGCGTAGTTGTCACTCTCGAGTATGTGTTCCACCTTGTTCCAGTCTATCCGCTTACTGGATATATGCACCCAGTGGAATCGTTGGCTACCTACTCTCTTTGCTCTCAATCATATGGTGCACATTCTCTGCATCGGGTATTTTCGTCGCGGTGCTGCGCATGTCGGAACAACGCTTGCTAGTTGCATATCCTGTCGGCTTGCTCTATGGATGTTTCGCACTGTTGAGTGTCTTCAACGTCGGCGCAGGTGGTGCTTCTGGTAGATAGGTTGCATCGCTTATTTATTCAATGGCACGCTCTTCGCTCCTGACCAATCCATCTGACTTGATCACTCTCAGAGACAGTGAAAGTTAACCATTACCTGGACAAATAACATATTACATTACTACTATTAATCCTAATACTAAGTATGGCATAAAGTAAAACGAGCCACCTAGTATTTCCTTTCTGACACCCTGCTCGACCTCAGCTGCTGGCTGTACAAGGTCAGCAGTGCCTCCATGATCTCCTCCAATGGCATCGTTGCATACTCATGCACGTACTGGGGTAGAGAATCCTCGAGGTTAAACCCCGACTTTTTGAAGAAGGGGTGCATCACATCTGGGGTGGCCTCTCCCAGCTGACGCATCGTCAACCGCTGTATCTTCCTCTCTCTAGGTTCGTACACCAATGTCAGTTTTCCGTGGCCACTCAGCGAACCAGGAGCCATGGGTGGCGTGTTTCCCTCCCCTTCATGCGGTTGCGTAGATCGTCTAGCCGACGTGATCGAGTCCATCACCAAAGGACGATCATCAGCAGGAGCAGAAGATACGCTAGCTCCGACCTGGTTCTTCGACAACAGCGGGGAAACAGTGTTGTCGATCGATTGCGGTGCCGCGGATCCCGACGATGCCTCAGCACCGGACCCCACGCCCCTTTTTCTCGAAGATGCGCCGTGAGAACCACCCAGCTGCGTGCTGTTTGGTCCCTGCACCTGTTCCAACTCCCTCGACAAGTTCTTTCGCAGTCCTGTGAGCCATGCATAGAGCGCCATGTTGAGGGTGATGTAGATGTCTTCCGGGCTTTTATCACCTCCCGAAAATGTGCTGTAAAAGTCGTACACCAGGCGGGCTATGAGGTCTTGGACGATCTCTTCGGTGATCATCAGCATCTTCATGGAGGGTAGGCCAACTATGTTTGACTCGACGGGGTTCTTGAAGAGCGACGACACCCAGGATGGATCTTGCGAGATGGTGGCGTTTGATGACAGGACTGGCTGAAGTTGACTGAATTTGGAGATATCCAGAGAGGTGAACGACAAGTGGACTTCTCTGCGAGATGGCAGACTGTCCTGCAAAGTCCGGTTTAGACTGGCGTGTACATCACGCCCGACGAACTGCGCGAGCTCGGTATCCGCCATCGAACGAGGGAAGAGGATGAGTCTGAGCATATTGAGTCTGAAGCTCATTTGTTGGCGAACCAGGTGAGAGATGTCTGTCTCTGCTTCTTTGAATTTCGTCCTTGCGGATTCCAAGAAGGCGGCAGCCACTTCAGTAAGTGGCTTGTCTGGCCTGGGGCCTTGAGTCGCGCGGAAAGCCTCCGACTCCCGACTAGCTCCAGCCCGTTGAATAGCAATGTTGGCCTTGAATTTGTTGACATAGAACATGAACTTGGGGATGGTAGATATCGTAGCCATGGCGATGATTTCTTTGCCATGAACAGTGAATGCAAGGAGGAGTGGTCGGTCCTTGTCTTTGGTTGTTGAGGAGATGAGCGACCAGTCATCATGAATATCCACCTGGATCGGATCCGCGCTGCAACGGGTTAAATGATACTGTTTAATACTTGGCATGAGAAGACTGACCGATAAACCAGCAGACGCTGATGTTCTGACTCCAGCTGAGCACTCAAGGGACCACTGGTCATGGTGAGCTCTAACAATCTTGCCGAAGTAGATTCCGACAAAACGTCACCATTCCTGCTGACGGTGTGGAATATGCAGTCCGCCACGGTGACATGGCCAGACATATTGCCCTTTGCAATTATGGCAACACCTGCAACCGATAGAGACAACTCTCGGCATCTCTCCGAAAGTTTCGTGCTGATGAGGGTGTCTTCCATGTCGAGCGTGACATTGCTAATAGATTGGCCTAGGTCAACATTGACTTCAATCGAACGTATGCGGACGACGACTGCTGTCGTTACTCCTTGCTTCACTACAGGACTGTCGACAGGCGGGAGAGGCGAGATAATGCCAGACGCCTCTGGGGACACATTCTCCGAGGCAATGAGCGGAATACGATCCAACCATACTGCCTTGAAGCACAGCATGTCCTGCAGACGTGAAAAACGTATGCCACCCGACATGTCGGTGCTGACGACCAAGGACACCGTATTGTCATTGTTCCCGGCCGAGTCCTCGGTCTTTGCGAAAGCCAGCGAAAATGCAAGGTTGCGAGCAGCTAGGTTAACGCAATCTTCACTCAAGAATCCGTGCTTCAGGCCCACAGTGAGACCATCAACGGAGCCAGTAAAGGTCACCCTATCGGCACCGGGGGAGATGGTCACTACAAACCCTCCGCTTTCCCAACGGAAGGCTGCTTGGACGTTGACATCAGGTTGGCACGTAAACTCCAGGGTCGATTGGTCGATGCGGAGGGAAAAGTTGATCTGCAGTCTAGAGGTCTCTTGAAGGTTGCGTACTACCCCTGAAGGTGCTGGCTCGCTACCTCCAAATATCACCGGAGGGTTGGAGAGCTCGTCACGACGGGTGGCCGTCTGCATCCGCATCTGCACGAAGTCGGTGATGTCCGAGACAAATGGTAACAGAGTGGGCCTGAGGACGTTCTGACTGGGATGTATCTTGGCCTTGAAGATCAGGGTAGACGGTTGTAGTGGCCGAGGGACGGTGCCGACGTTTGAGGATGCTCGATACTCGATCCATGCGGACACGACTGGCAGTCTAATCAGCTCCGGTAGAGAATTATCCACGTCGTCTGTAAGTGCAGAAAACATCGCCCTTCCATGCCTCCCTTCGCTATGCACGCGGATTTCTCCGCTTTCAAAGACGAAAGCCCCAAAGATATTCGAGCTGGGCGGTTCATCTGCCAAAGGGATTGCGACTGGCAGTGGCTCTGGAGGTTGAGGGGTTGACGCTCGTGGAATATTACTGGCGAGACGTTCCATCCTCTCTCTCCCTTGACGATAGACATCAATCAGGGCGAACACGCAATCCGAGATAGAAGAATCGAGGTCTAAAACGAAACCGGTGATATTGGCAGTGATCCAGATTTGATGCTTGGAGAGCGATGTATCAGAACGTAGCTGAGCCTTCATTTGAGGGTAAACCAAGCGATTGCGAGTCTGGTGGCTCTCCGAGTTGAAATCCGCGACAATATGCTTTCTAAATCTGCGAGCGATTCAACTTGCGATCGCATACGAACAAGATCAACTTACCGGTTAACGAACTGGAAAGATAGCTCTCTGGTGTTCACCCGCCCAGCTTCTCCCTTTTGAGAACTGAATCTGATCCGCCGTACAGAAAACAAGAACGCGCGAACGGACGTCAGATCTTGACTAGGCCATTGCGATGATCCAACACTCTGATTCAATGCTAGGGGAAAGGCCACGCCTATTCGCTCGATCTCCACCAATATCGTGTGCTTGCTTAGCCACGATGGCCTTTCTATGTCAAGATTTGGGGTTTGGGTTTCAAAGGTCCTTAAGATGCTTCTAGTTTTCTCCTTGAATGCTTCCAACTCTGCTGCTCTTTGCTGCCTCCGGGCCAGCAGCTCCGCCTACAGATCATCAGAGATGTCACACATCACAGAAGGAGTCATACCTGGTGATAGTCAATGAAGTCGCCAAGTTCGCTAATTGAACTTGGTTGCATGACGGCATGAATTTTCGGAACGGAAATTTTCAGGACGCCATCATTCGCCGACGAGGTAATGTCGATGATCACAAAGGCCGATTTCTCGTTGAGGTCGAACCCATACTCGTGGGAGGAGACGGCCGCGCGCGGCGCCAGTGATAGTGCGAGATTGCGCAGTTGGACTTTCCATCCCAACTGATCGTCCTCTTTGACAATGTCTCCCCAGACATCTTGGCACTCCAGGTGGAATACGGACGAGGGACCTTCCAACCCCAATCTGAAACCCTTGACGTTAACGTGTACGATGATCTTGCTGGGGAATCCGGTTACTCGTTTAGACTCGGTGACGGCGGACTCAGAATGCTTCTGACGTGTCTCTCCGATCAAATCTAACAAGTCTGTAAAGTCTTGACCGAATTTTTGCTGCACCACGAGGAGGGTGTCTATATGACTCGGTTTTATCATGATGTTCACGAAATCTAGGGCACCAAGTAGCTCGATATCACTCTTGTGTTGATGTCCTGTCAAAGTGAGCGCAGGCAGGATAAACTTCACGCGAGGAGATCCGGAGGGATTCTCCGTACTGCGGGACTTGTAGGTTATAGTATATCCCTGCGATCCCAGTTGTAGACCGAAATCGTATGTCCGTTTCGATGGTGAAGTGGGCGAGGAAGAAATAAATCCAGTCGTATCTTCTACGGTCCAAGACAACCACGTTCCCCTCATCACTTGTAGTGTAACGCCTAGCCTGGAAACGCGCCCATTAACATGTAGAACAGTCGGACGTCGTTCCGTGCTGCGCGCCAATGAGGGCTTAGATACCGTCGACATGCTATTCCTTTTCAATTCCGAGACAAGCGTCTCCGCTGTGGCCTCGACACTAGGAAGAAAGTCGGCTCGCCACTCTTCCACGAAACGGTATAGTCGGATGGCACTGCGTGGAACGCTGATCAAGATCTCTTCGAGCTCGAAGACCACCCGGAGTGTTTTTGATGTTATATCATGTCGCTGGGCGGCGTTGATTCTCCCACTGGCTAAAGCTAGTGATGCCAGGATACCTTGCTCAGAAATACCTGTATCAGCTCCCTTGGATCGGGCTCGAACATGGATGCCCTTGAATGCGAATACACTACTTGCGGAGTCTGTCCCAATGTCCGGGCGGACGAGAGAGGAGGAGGAAAGATTCAGTGAAGAACCTGCCACCTCGAAAGTGAGATTCTCTGCTCCTGCACGAATGTTCATGCTTCCGACATGGGTTACCAAGATGATTTGGGATGCCGGACGGGTGGCCTGAGAAGGAGGTCCATCAGGGGTGGTATTGTTCTGCCAGTATCTCTTGACACGAATTGCAGCCTGTGCAAAGTCGACGAGTTGAGGTGACGCAGCTAGCGAGACATCAGCAACGTCAAAAACAGCGATCTGTTGAGTTGTTTGTGTAGGAAGTGATGTGTGGGATGTCGAGTGGAACTGAATGAGTGGGCTAGATTGATATCGGAAACGTAGCATGGAACTTGTGATATAACTGTGAGACTTTGAAGAAACCGACAATATAGTGAGGTGCGCGGCTCCGATCCCAAAGGTCGCAGAGAGCAGAGCGGAGGAGGGTTTTGCAGGCCCCGAATTCTCAGGCGGGAATAACAGGTCCCAGGGATTGGTATCCATCTCGTCAGGCGAATCCAAATCTACTACAAGACTGGCTAAGCGAGCTCTGATAAGCCGCCGCACTTCTTGGTCCCCGCTCCATTGCTCGGAGTCTGAGGTCAGGTCACATTGTCGCAAAAGCAGGCGAAGGTGGAAGAAAAACTTGAGCGGTCCGTTTGTCCGCACAGCGTGCGGCAACCCCCGCTGAACCAAAAACGATGGCTGTATGATGGAGAGGGGATCTACAACAGCGCTATCTTTCGTGAGCCAGAGGATATGCCGCACGAGGGCGAGTGATGATGTGGAGAATCTTGCTCTCCATTCTTGATAAATACTTGATAACATCTCCACGCGACTCCTCGCCGCAAATAGTAGGGAGGCTATATATTCCGGGTCTGATGATCCCATCTGGACGGTGAAATTACCAGCAGAAATGTCGATATGGCCGTGCGCATGGCTCGCCTGAAAGTTGTACATTGACAAGCAGAACTCCGGTTGTGGAGATTCGAGAGTTACGCCTGTGAGGGGTGGTAGCCTACCTAGCCCGATGGAGAGCTCGCCAAAGGTGGCTTGGACATACATTGAAGCGTGCTTTGCCTGCGGAATAGCTTGGACCTGTAAACTCGTGACCGTGGTGTGCAAGACGACATCGACAGCCTGGCCATCTTCAGGGCATGGACCATTACTGCTCTTGTTCAAGAAAAGTTGCTCCAATACTCGCATCCGCGCTGAATGAACCAAAATATCGAGGGCCGGTAGCGGAGAGGACGTGCCTTTCTCCGAGGATACGAAATTGGACAGTTGGCGCGCAAGAATTGTATCTAAAATCAGCTCTGCGCTGAAGTCCTGCGCCAAGGTTGAGTCGGATGTCAATCACAAGCAAAAATCACGTTACTTGTCGTTCACTCTCGTCCTTGAGGCGAGATACAAGAACAAGAAGGAGCGGAGTAACAAGAACCTCGATACCATGATGGCACTGAATGCGAACCACGGAGCTAGAATCAGCGTCAGCAGATAGTTCTGCTTTGCGTGGAGGGATCAAAGATGTTGGTCTTGAGACGTTTTTTGATCCGTGGAAACCGGAGGCTGGTGGGTCCTAGCGTAACATGTGATCAAATTCATTAATCTTCTGAGTGAACGTACGTACTTTGAACTTGACAAAAGGCGAGCCTTCTCGGTTTGATATGTCCACCAACGAGCACTCTTTATAACACCTGGTGAGGCGTTCGTAGTGATGGAGGAGCATTCTCTTAGTATTCTCTTCTGTGGAAATCGTCAGCTAACACCAACATATCTATTTACCACTCACCAGGGCCCATGGACCACTCGCTCTCTGACGATCCGTCATCCGTCAAATCTGCATCATCCGACTCGTCGTCCGAGATGGATGGTTCAGAGTCGTCCACACATTTTCCTAAGATTGGTGGAAAGATGCGACTTCTTGCCAAACGTGCATCCCTGTTCGCTTCGGATATATTTTCACCGTCTGATTCGGACAGATGGGAGAGCTGAGACCAGCGAGGGACAGGGCTAGGATATTGTTGCTGTCGTCGAATGCTGGGATTTTGTACGCGGTTGAACCGTGGAAGAGTGAGCGGAGGGAGATAAAGATCATTCCGGTGCACGCGGTGTGGCGGGCGTCGTCGTCCACTCCGACCTTTAGCACGTGAGTTGCTCTCAAAGTCGACTCGGGACTCTCTGAGTTGCCTGAGCAAGTACTCGGCTCTCTGAGTTAAGAGGTCCTGTTCAAATAAAAATGTGCGTTGCGGATTGTGATTTGTCTTGGGGCAAGTGAATGAGTCCATTGCGATGTCAAAGTCCAGGGCAGCAGCTTCAGACCACGACCTCCGAGAAGAATCCGAAGTCACCAAGCATTTTACAGAAGCAAGGGGCAGCCTCAGATTGAGAAACTTGCCACAAAGCTGACCCTGCAGGTCGTTTGTATGGAAAGAAAGTCCTCGTGGCACGTCTAAGTCGACAGCGGCTGCTCCAGCGTTACAAGTGGCATTTAAAGCCTTCAGGGAAAGCTTCACATATGTCACTAGAATGACCATCAGAAAAGTCTCCTCGACAAAAAAGAGTATTCACAATCTGGATCAAGAGGAACACTGAATTCATTTGCAGGGGCATTCACGACGTCCGTGTAGTGTATTTGGAACACGTCAACGACCGCGAGTAGAGCACGGCTTTCCAGCGGTGTTACAAGGGCCTTGATATGACCCAGAGCAATTTCCCATACGCATACGTACGTGCGCGTACGTGGTGGCGGTCCGAAAAGTCTATTGGCGGTGATCTCGATACCTAGAGCAAGTTAGCTTGCGTTTTCAGATATTTCCGATAACCACTTACCATCGACGACAAGCGTCTCCTTGAAGTGTCGCCTTTTATTGCGGAAGAACTCATCTTCAGGACATGTCTCCATGACACGTCCTTTCAGTTCACCAACATTGAGCGACATTTCTATAGCAATATAAGATTTTCATTTGTGATTACCGCAGTTGTCACCTACCCATAAAGTAATCGTGCGACCGAAGATCCAGTTGCAATTCTGGGAATGCGAGGTATAACGATGTGCCAATGTCATTTGTGGTCGCCATACTCGAAAGTTTCTCAAAGCCAGGTAAGCCCGCAGAAAGGAGTAAAGATCCGCGTTGAACGACCAAGGCTAATTCGACTTGAAGCATGTTTGTCTGTACTTCTTTTGAGAGGGCAATCTATTCCCTGCTGTGCGTACTCACCTTTTCTGGCCGCCACTTCCTTTCAACAGGATCACCTACTTCACCTCTGCTCCGTTTCTCTAGATACTCCGTCAATGTAGAAAAGTGGGTGAAGGAACCAAAGTAATTGTCACGTAGCACCATCAAGTATCTGATGGCCCAGCCCAACGGTTTCATGGCGACATCGCTAACCTATTCTCGAATTCGTAGGCGAAAAAATGCTTCCGACAAGCGACATACCGAGATGGCAACTTTAAGCTGCTCGATATTGTCAGGGTGAACTTCCGCCCAGTAGTGGTAGGTACCGTCAATGCGGAATTTGTCTGCTTGTAGAATGTGATACTCCTTGCCCTGGTTATAAATAAAATGACTATTCCACTTGGGCAAGCACACGAAGACGGAGAGCACTGGCACGTCGACTGCAAAGGAGATGGTTGTGGCTTCCGGGAGATACACGTTTGACGGGATCGTCGCCATCGCCCAAAGCCGGGAAGATCGTAGGTTAACCATAGCTGACGAAAGGTCATTGAAGCAATGATGTCCAGGAAAAGGATGTACGTACTGTTCTCGTCCCTGACCAAGGGCTTGTCTATGATGTTCTGATCATTGGCATACAAATTTACATCAAAATGATGCAGGTGAAGTTCCAGCGAGTAGATAATTGGCACAAAATGGTGCCATTCCGTGGGTTCACCGCTGGCCCAGTCGCGAGAAAGGTCAGTAATCATATTGATATGATCCCTCAAAAGAAAGATGACTGGCTGTCGCAAGGAGACGGAAAATGACCATTGACGCTCTGCGTTCCATTTGAGGGGGGCAGGGAGTGCTGCAGAAACCTATACATGATCAAGCCCAACATATAGTACGTTCTGCCGGGCTTACTCACTCGACAAGATTCTGCGGTAATAACTTTGATGTCATTCAAACTCGATGAGACCTCGATGGTGTCAAGATGCACTTCCAGCCGAGACTCGTATCCATCCGGCCCTATGACCATCGGGATCAGAAAGCTGATTGAAGAACTATCTCCAGCGGCGACATGGAGAGAGGCATGCTCTCGCATCCGAAATTTTGGGATATCCGTAAGACCATCCCACTGCCAATTTTTGGATGCCTCGCGGAATGGGATGTTCAAAGTGCTTTCTTCACGCAATTCAACAAAAATCTTCATTGCAGTCCATATCCGTTTGTCCCCAGGCTTAAGACGCTGGGATACGTCCATGTCATGGAAGGTGGGAGGGAAAAAGGTTCGCTGAAGGTGAGCCCTTTGACAGTTTGTTAGGAAGTCGCGTATGATACGAATGACTAGAATCATACCGCTGCCGATCTGCCCACGGACCATACCGCAACACACCGTTGCGAATTACCAGGTCGATTCCCCATTCAGGAGGCAGATCACCATTCCCAATGTCATACGACTCTAAACCCATCCCTTTCGGACCATCAAGCTCGGCGGGGACTTCGCCAACGACATCCGCGTAGTAAGAGAGTTCGAGCAACGGTGCTTCTACAATTCGACGCTCCATTGCATACTCGAGTTTCGTGAAGTCACTACCGACAAAGTTGCTTTCATCCAAGCTCTTCTTGCCGGACACAGGCATTCTTTCCTTGAACCCACCGGACGCCAAGTGGTTGGGAGAAAATAAAGTTGAGTAGAGCCTGATTCCCCTCCATACCTTCAGGAATATCCCGAAAGATAAATAGTTGAGTGGAATGCGATCGGCATAACTGCATAGCATCAGATGACATCCACAAGAAACTCAGATATTGGCAACTAACGGTGATGTTTCCGCGTGCGTTCGTATAGCATGGCCCATGCCAGTCATAGATCCCTGGTAGTGTTCGTTTTCTACAAGATGGATAAAAGCATCCTGGAACTTGAAGTTCAAGAGCTGCTTATAAAGGTCACATTTAGATCTTGCCTAGGTCAGAGTCATCAGCCAAATGTACAACACAAACTTGCAACGCATTCGAGGTCGTACCCGCACGATCCCAAATGTACCGTCTGCCCTGTGGCATTCTGCAACCATGAAGCTTGGCGTAGATGAATTACCGCACACAATGGCCAACTTGGATACCTCGATGGATATTGGTAACAAGTCTTTTGGATCGAGGTACGGCATTTGCCGCTTAATCCAATTTATGGCAGCATAAATGAGAGGTGGCGCCTTGATGCTGGCTAATGCGGACGGAGGATAGAGGCCTGACGGGATGTTTTAAGATGGGGTGACAACAGGCAGAATGCCATACTTGCCCTCCAAGCCTGAGGTACGGGAAAAATGGCGCCGAGCTTCAGATTCTTCGGGAACTGGTGGTGCTTTTGCTCGCATCTGGGTAAGGATGTGATCGTATGCTGCAGTTCTGTTGTACAAAAACCACTCGAAACCATGGATAGAGACCTTGATGCGGCATGATGGAAATCGATAAGTCTGGTTAACTGCCAGGGTGTCTATCAGCAAATCTGGGCAAAAGGACACGAAGGAGAATGGTCGCACAGTCCTCTGCACCGACATGAGCACGATTGAGGTCATCCCCAGTCGCAGGGACGCGTAACCAATACCTCCAGGAGACCTGCGCTTTGACAATCTTGATGGTCTGACTGCTGGAGTGATATAGGACATCTTTAAGAAGGATTCTTCCAGCGAGAATCGAAAAGTGAATGGACCCTAAACATATTCCATAATTTGTGTTGACCCGTGTGCTGAGCACTCACCAATCTGAATCCATGTGCTGTATTCACCTTTATTCCAGTACGTGATTCTCAAAAAGAGTCCGATGAGAGCTGCGACAAGGCGGTTGAAGTAGAAGATGTAAAAGACCGAGGCTATGAGCAAGCAGATACAAGCGACCAAGAGGTAAACCTTGAGCATGATGCCTGAGTAGTGAACGCGACGAGAAACAGAAGGAACGAAATTGGGTTCGGGCTAGAAGTTGAAGTTGAGGTTTACTTAGAACTTGGGCATGCTTGCGCCCCGCCGGTGGTGGTTATTCCGAATGGACCGTGTATCACACTATATCGGACATTTCCAGGCTTTCCTCGTGACTACCATGCAGCCCAGTGTGCACAAATCCACAAGTCCTTTAAAACGCTTTGCTTTCCATTCTACTACGACTTGTTCATCGCAAGCGACAGCGTACGGAAAGTGTATTGTTGCGACATACACCGACGTTCGCAAAGATTGTTGCAAACATGAATTTGAGAAATTTGGGCAGTGTTTACGCCAAGCGGTACGTCTGCAAGAAACCACGACGTACGCCCGAGTGCTCACGCGCGATAGATGAAACGCAACTGGTAACGAACCCATTCCACGTTTAAAACGAGGTTATATTGCTGTAGGGATCGAGTCCGTGGAGATTACAATAGATATGCTTGGGCTATGGAAATCCTATTCGATCTGCTCGATGGACATACTCCCCGGTATTCTCCCCTCATCATCCGTCCTTGGGCTGTTGGCAGTTTCTGGTGCGTCGGACGGGTCTGGTACTCGGCGTCTCGTCTCGTCTCGTCGTCTCACAACGGCCCTCAAGTGCGCGGACAGAGGCGTCGGAGTGGTATTCGGTAGGGGGAGGGTGGTCAAGTCTGCACGGGTTGCAAGCAGAATGGGGTGTCGCAGGTGGTTTATGAGGTGCCAGAAGCGAAGGTCTATGATCATTGTGGGAGTATGGTGACGTGAATATTTTCGATCGTCGACATCGTCGTGGTCTACCTCCACGGCCGGTGTTGGGGGTGGAGACTGAGCAGGTGACGATGGGATGGCACAGGACGCGGGGTCTGAGAGGGAGGATAGACGTAGTGAGATCTCGAACGCGATTGTGGTGAGAAGCATCTGAAGCGAAAGTATGAGGGTATCGAGTAATACAAGGTGTAGCTTGGATGGCAGATATCCTGTGCACGAGTTGAGTAGGCTGACGGGTGTAATTGAATGAGATGCATACCCATCCCAACAAAGTCAAGAATGACGGCTCGGCTCTCTGTCGCACCATCCCGGACGTGAGACCAGAAACTTGGCGCGTTCGAGACGCAGAGGAGGAGGAACCAGACGCGCAAGGACAGCTTGGAATCGAGTTCGCGAGGCTTGTAGAGGATGAACTGGCTGGCGACTCTGCATAGTAAGGGTAGCAGTGTTGGCGACAGGAAGAAAGAGAGGGTGTAGAGCTGGCATATAAGATTGTCGAGCTACCAATGTTATGAGCACATCGTCTGGAAATGAGTCGGGGAACACCCACAGAGTCGATGATGTGTTGTCGCTGAACGTCATGGCGCCTGTGCATGTCATCTAGTCCGTCAAGCGAGCTCGTCGTCGTTGCGTACGTCGAGTTTCTACTATAGTGCTATGACTGGCAAACACGGTGAGATGTTTGGTTCTGTTGGGATAACACTCGTTGATACTACACCATGTCCATATCATATAACAATTATACAATGGAAATCTGTCCGTATCATCCTAGTGACCGCGAAAAAAATATTGGGGCAGGAGCAACACTCGTAAATCGGGGCTCTATGTAATTGGCATGGTCCATCAACGCCGCGTGGGCACTTGTCGACACCTCTGTAGTATGTAGAGATTGTTCCTCTTCTTCGTCCTCCAAAGATCGTCGTTGACGCGCTCTACGGGAATGACTTTGATCGTAAGGGTTTGGTAGCCCCCCCAGCTCAGCAGTGCTTCCTTGTGGACGACTAGATGTCTCCGTAACGACGGGCGACGCCGCTACCGCTGGACGTGGTGGTAGTGCACGGATGTGACGGCCAGAGGCCGTATCCGCCAAGCTATAAGGTGGTGACGGTGTTGCGTTAGGTTCAAGGTCCAAAGGCAAATCCCGGTCATGCGTTGACACTGGCAGATAGTTCGGCAGTCCGATGTCAATAACAACATCCTCGATGTCCCGCGAATCGTCAGTGCTTTCTTGTGAATGAAGCAACTCGATATTGTCGCTCGCTTGGCGCGCATGCCTCGTACTCTGCGTCTCGGGAGTGGAGAGGGCATGGAAATAACCTAGGCGTCGTGACCGGTCTTGTCGTTTTTGCATGCGCAGGCGATAGACGTATCGGGTTGCGATCAATGTCCCATCTTTTTCAAGGTCAGACAACGCGAAAGCACAAAAGTGACGAGACTCACATAATTCCAAGAATAACAGCGCTGCAACGATCGCTATGAACACGTACGTCGACACACTCATGAGGCGGGAGCAATCCGATTCCATTGAAGTGTTCTCGAACACATCTGAACATTCGTCGACGAGCTGTTGGCGATTACTTTGCCGCACGGTGACAAGAAAGTATATGCCGACGATGAGATTGAGGAAGAAATGGACGTAAAGGAAATAACTGTAAAGCATGACGAATAGCTGTTTGCGTGCCACAACGCCGATGAAGCTGTAGAAAGGAAAAGGATAAGTACTCGTACATGGAAAGGTACGTTGTGGGGCACACCCGATCGTAGATGCGAGAAACAGGATACTTTCCACGATGCCGGCCAGATAAAAGGCCACACGTTCTTTTGTGGAGAGCTGGAAAGAGTCTAGGACATTTTGGTAAAGCTGAGATGGGAGTGTGAGAGAGAAACGTACGAAATATCTCGAACCAGATGATGATGGATATGGCCCCGGAGAGAAGGAAAGTGAGTATGCACATGAGCACGAATCCCGCACGAACTGGTATACAAAAACAAGAAGTGTTTGAATGGAAAAGCCATCCTTTGAGTTTGGTGAACATGACGGGAATGTACCAAGTTGTGCGGATCGCTATGGCAATGCAGTGAGCATCGCCGCCAACGACGTCGAACGCGCGCAGCCTGAGAGATCGTCTAGACCGGAGTTTGAACAGAATTATGGACCTCGATGATGTTGAACAGCCCCCAGCCCCCACAGTGCCACAGCGACCACCGAGTCCAGCTCAGCTTACCCGCGCGCAATCAGAGCCCTTCCAAGTCCCAACGCGGTTCGCGGTCGGTTATGTCTATTCCATCGATATGCTTCTCCACGTTTCTCTTCACGGCCATCCTGAACAGCCTGGTCGTATCACCAAGATCTTTGACGCACTCAAAGGTGCCAACTTGATCTCAAAAATGAAACAGATCCCCATCCGTCCTGTATACCGTTACGAGGCTCTCCTTGTGCACTCCGAGGAGCACTGGGACAAGGTCCTCGCCATTCAATGTGAGTGCACGAGATGCACTCAGTCTCTCTCGTTCGCACATTCCCGACACTTACAACGCGAGTCTCCCAGCGATGACCGCCCAAGACATCACCGACTCGGAAAGCTATTACGAATCGTTGTCCCTCTACGTCATGAACGGGACTACTCGTGCCGCTAAACTGAGTTGCGGTGGTGTCATTGAGGCGTGTCTGAAAGTGGCTCAGGGCTTTTTGAACAAGGCCATTGCTATCGTGCGACCCCCAGGGCATCACGCTGAGCCCGATGAGCACATGGGTTTTTGCTTCTTTAACAATGTCGCCGTCGCAGCTAAAGTTGTCCAATTGTGTACGCCAATCAAGCGTGTATTGATACTGGACTGGTACGTCAATGCGTCATACACCATGCTTGATTTTCTTGACACTTGATTCAAGGGATGTGCACCATGGTAAATCTTTCTCTTATCTTCTGCTCGGAATCACTCACTTTGATTAGGCAACGGTACCCAGCGTGCATTTAACGACGATCCGACCGTATTGTACATCTCCATCCATCGCTACGAGCGTGGTCAGTTTTACCCTTGTGGTCCTTTTGGCGGCTTGGAGTCCTGTGGAGAAGGCCCAGGTCTTGGCTAGTATGTCCGTGCAAGGTACCACAAAAACGTCACTGACAGACTCTAGTTCTGTCAACATTCCGTGGCCCACAAAAGGCATGACTGACGCCGACTATATCCATGCCTTCCAGCAAATCGTAATGCCAATTGCATTGGAGTTTGCCCCTGAACTCGTGATCGGTATGTTCGGTAAAGGATTCCTCACTCACTACATTCACGTCATACACCATTTTACAGTTTCAGCCGGTTTTGATGCAGCGGATGGCGATGATTTAGGCGAATGCCACGTGTCACCCACTGGGTACGCACACATGACTCACATGCTAGCAAGTCTGGCTGGCGGTAAACTGGTGGTCGCTTTGGAGGTGTGCAGTAGTCAAGATTTCTGAGTGGTCCCCTGACGACATGCCTTTCCAAGGGAGGTTACAACCTCGACTCTATATCAAGCTCCGCGTTAGCAGTTGCTCGTGTTCTGCTTGGCGATGCCCCACCCGAACTACCTCCGATGATGGCCTCCGAAGCTGGAACAGAAACCGTCTGGCAAGTGGCACTTGAGCAGAGTAAATATTGGAAGAGCATCAATCCCAAAGCTTGTGAACCTCGCGAAGGTATGTATATTGCCACTCCCTTTGACAATTCCATTCACCACCTCTTGTGCAGAAATAGATGAAATTACCTTTTCGATACCAGAGATCCTCAAAGGACACAGACAACACTTTTTGTATTCGCAACACCAAATGTTACAAGTGCCGTTGATGCCCGCCTACGAAGATCGCTACGGTTCACAGGTGATGTGCACGTAAGTATTTTTCCTGGAAAACCGCTTATATTTTGGATAATGACGTTACTTCAGAGGCGACTTGCTCGAGAACAAGACGGTTGTGATGTTTGTTCACGAATTGTTTGTACACTTTTTCCCCTTTTGCGAAGTCTTGCTAAGTCCGATGGTCAGTGGAAACCTTCGCATTGAATTGGACGGCAGTCCTATGTGCGACGTCAACATGGAACATTCGTATCTTGTACATTTCTATTTTTTGCGACCCGTGTTATCATGACCAATACCCCCTACAGATTGATTTTTCAAAGGAGCTGATCGCTTGGGTGAAGAACGAAAACTATGCGCTCGTCGACGTCAATCTCTTTCCGAAGCCATTTTCAGCTCCGATGCTACCCACGCTACTGGTACAATCCATTACGAGATGCTGTTCGACTTGACTGAGCTCGTCATTCGTAGCGTCCAAAGGCACCAGAAAATCCGGCAAGAGATCTTTTAACGTACGTCTGGGACAACTACATCCAGTGAGTGGACCAAACGCCCGTCAATTTACATGATCCATATTTGACGCATGCCTTTCCTTGCTGTAAAGACTATCGAGCGCGACGCGTATTGTCCTGATCGGTCACGGGCTGGGCTGCAAATCCTTGATGGACATGATCGACGTCAGAAGTAGGTTGGGCAAGGCAAGCGAGTGGCAGCTATCTAATAGAACTGTAACAGGGGCTAATATGATCAAATACGTCAACCTCGTGATTCAAGTCGTTGGAACGGGGAAAATACCATTGATACCCAAAGATTCCGAGAGCCTCCGGCTGTGGTATTTGAAAGTAATACAGCTTCGTCTCGTCCTTGTGGTTCACACGTACTGATGGATGGAAAGAACTCCATAGTCATTGTACATCCTCGGCACCCGGCCTTTGGCCCAGACAGCAAGATTCTCAGACGACATGGGCAAGTCATGAAAATCGGTATTTGATACTTGTCTTCACGTATGATCTTTTCACTGACACGCTTTTGCAGAAGAAGTCAAACCGATCAAGACCATCATGAAGGCCCTTCCGATGATACGCGAGCATGTACAACAGCTGGGAGGACCTAAAACGTAGCACACCATACTATTTCTTGACTAGTTGTATATTCCCATTTCTACTTCTGAACGGTGGGTATTCTGGATTCAAAGCCACTCCACGGAGCGTTTGCGAGATGAAATAATCCCTACGACTCGGGCTTCTACATCAAGAATCGAGCCACCGACAGTGGCAACCAAGTCGCCCGATGAAGACGCAGAGGGTTTGACCCCGAGCAGCTCCTCCAAGTTGGTTGATACAAGCGCAAGTGCATCAGCTTTGGAGATTTGACCATTACTTTCGAGGGCGGCCTACGAGAACAGATGGATCATGAGATGTATGAAGAAAAAAGAAGTTCAAGGGCTGACCCATGCAGCGTCAAGGCGGGTGTTGCGGGCGCTCCATTGCTCAAGGATACCGATGCCAACCTTGACGCCATGTGCAAGCAGAGTACTGATCGCGCTGTCCTTGCTCAACGGTGCGCCCGGGAGGCTTGAGGACATTTCATTAGTTTAGCGAACAAGCGAAGCATCAGTTATACCGAGGACTTACATCCTCTTCATTTCCCATGACTCAGGGAATGGCCTAGATGGTGTCACGATTACCCCAACGTTGGCCTCGCCAAGATTTTTAGCCAGTATATGAGCTTCGGCGGCACCAGCGACCGTCAGCTTAAGTTCCACATTCCTACTGGCCTCGACCTCTTTCTTGAGCTTGATCAACGACGCGATGATGTCGGCACTTTGCACTTGGACGACTAGCGGGATCTCGCCCTTGAAGGCATTCAGACGAAACAGGATCAAAATCAATACAATTTAGAAAATTACCTTGGCAACACTGTAAAACGGAGTTCCGCTGGCAACATCCAGCAACAAGTGACGCAAGGCAGCGATCTGACTGCTCACGCTAACAGAGCGTGATGTCGAATGGCCAATGTTGACGTGCAAGGCGGCTGTATCCTGGATGACGGCACCTTCCTGTAATGCGTGTGCTGCACCCGTCGAGAATGCTGTACTTATGCCAGCGACGAATCCATTGGATGTCGGAGGTGTGATCGCCGACGTTACGCCTGCACGGTACGCAAGTCTAATAGCGAGAGTTTCAGCATATAGAACATGACGTCGAAGAATGAAAACTAACAGGGTGTCTCGACCCGCAAACTGTAAACCATCGACGGCCAACATGACCTCGTGGCCTACCAGAAGGCTTGGAATGTCATTCGATAGAGGATCTAGCACTACACCGTCGTGTGTGGACGCCTCGCCTTGAATCTCCTCCAGGCCGAGGGGTGAGCCATAGGACACCAAACCAGGACTAAGAGAAATGTATGGATAAGTGCTATAACGACAAAGAAAACCAAAACCCACGAGATCGAACCACCTTGCAAGTCAAAGGATTCAAAGGCTTGATCCAGGGAGTTGATAGGTTCAAGGCAAGCATGTCGCGACCCAAAGCATACAATTTCTCCATGTTGTACGACGACAACTCCTGGTTCACCATCACGGGCACTAAATATCTCCTGAATGCTAGGCCAACTTCGTTCATATACGCTACTAACGTTAGTAAACACGATGGTATCGGCCGTTGCTCGGCTCGGTGCTAA
The DNA here is from genome assembly GCA_038089535.1 of Hemileccinum rubropunctum. NCBI lineage: Eukaryota > Fungi > Basidiomycota > Agaricomycetes > Boletales > Boletaceae > Hemileccinum > Hemileccinum rubropunctum. The sequence goes on along the minus strand of JBBPLC010000035.1, from coordinate 68,691 downwards.
AGGTGGAAGTCCCTGGTATTCGATGGCTGCTTTCGCTTCCTTCTCAAAGTTGGGAGTAGTTGGCAGGGATTGGAACGTGATGGGTTTCTCCAAAGTGTAAGGGTTTTCAATCTGAGCAATACCGTCAATCCAGACTTGCTTAGGGGTTGCACCCAAAGCCAACGGGTGACTGTCCCATATTACGACGTCTGCGGACAATGGGTTAATGCAAAGGACCCAGTAGGTTTGACGACTTACCCGCATCATACCCTGTGCGAAAAAGAATAACTCGTCAAGAAACTACATCAAAACCGACTCAACCACACGCACCTTCGCGGATAAAACCGACGCGGTGGTCTAGGCCAAGGACTTTGGCTGGGGTAGAAGTGACGGCGGAGAGGGCAAGGTTGGCGGAAAGTCCATAGTAGTAAGCCTGTTGGGCTTCAAAGAGCAAGAATCGAGAGTTTAACACAGGATGGTCACTCTGAGAACATGTCAGTCCGAGCAGAGAAGCACAGAACCAACTCGCAGTACCTTCATCACGACATCTATGCCATTCTCGGCCAAGATGCGCGGAGCAAACTCAGAGCCTCGGTAAGCTTCTCGCTTATACCTAGCGTTGGTTGCGAACAGAGCAGCAGCCGGCGTGTTGTCTGAATGCAGTTATGTAAGTAGTACACATCGAATAAGGAAAACATACTGTAGGCTTTCTTGAGAGTTCCAGGGACTAAATAAGTCTCGTGTGCGTGGTGGAAAGCAGCGAGGGGAAACTTGAATTCATTTGTAAGCTGGTACGCAATTAAATCATCTCCTGCATCCAGTCAGACTTCACACATACTCGAACGAAGTCATCAAGGTCAACTGTTTCGTAACAATGGGTATGAATCTGGAGAGAGTCGTGTGTCAGCGGGAACCATAGACCCTTGGCTGTGACGAATACCTTGACGCGACCTCTGAGAACGTCGACGAGAGCCTCCCACTGAAGGTCTTCAGGGAAATTACCAAGCCCATCCCATTCACCAGCCAAAGCCTTCGTGCAGTAGGCATCTTGACTTTCTTTGATCTTGCGGGCAGTATCATAACTAGCAGACCATGTGTCAGCATTACTTACAAACAATGATTCGCACGATCCTCACGCTTGGCGGAACGCCCAGAAGGTGTCCATGCGGGTATTGCCGTATACACGGCCTACAAGTAGATCATAAGTGGAACTTTGCTTTGCGTTTGGGATGGGTACGTACTGGGGTTTTCTCCTGATAGTTTTAAACCAATCATTAATTAAAAGGGTAAGTTTCATCATGAGAGGCGCACCACATGCATGTCTGCGGGTAAAAGATGAACGAAGATATCAACTATACTACGAGAAACTCTTACTTCATCTGCCTCCAGCGTGGTGGTAGGGTATGGTCTACACGTGTGTCATTGATGGTATAAGGAGGTTCAAGCAACATCGATGAGGGGGATCGCTCTTCAGTAGGCCGCAATTTGATAACAAATGCCTGTCCTCCTGTACTTTGAGTGAGTATATTCCTTGTCCAATGAGGGAGGGTAGCCGAACCAATCGCATTAGCAGAGCCAGGTAGAACATTAGCGGTTGTGACACCCCCGGATATAGAGAGCCGATATGCATCGTCGTGTGTGTTAAGCCCGTCCAAGCTTCGAAGCCACGGTAAGATTGGTCCTAAAACCTGTCAGTTGGGGTGCAAATGGAACTTGACGAATAACCTTTGTGCGAATTTGTGTCACGGGCTCCAGAAAGCTCAGGAACGTTGTCAACTCCAAGGTGAGAATGCATATCAACTATCCTGTGACGGACAGGTATCAAGAGACGCGACTCCCGAGAGACGGGGAGAGGTTACCCCGGGGTTACCCAACTCCCACCCACGTCGACCGTGAGGAGATCATCATACACTGCCAAATCCTGTTCGGAGGCATCCCCTATGAACTTTATGATACCCTTGTCCAAGAGGATGTCTGCACCCCGGATCTCATACTGGAGAGAATCTCCGGTCCACGCTGAAGCGTTTTTGAGCAACGTTGCGCGTGTACCGTCAACAAAACGGTCAGATTGGGTTCTCTGCGCAAAATCAGGAGGTGGCCCAGGCTGCACATGAAGCATGCTGCACTTCTGCAGTGTTTCTTCGGCATGGATAGGTAACTTGACAGAATCCTTCAAGTTGGTCACGGCGAGTAACTCGGAGAAGCGAGAAGTAGCACATATCCAGGTGCCAGCACCAATCAGGGCGACAGCAAGGGTTAACCTGTTCTTGCGGACTTTGGGTCTCTCGACCCTATGGTAGGATGGAAGCTTATCCATGAGCCAGATAAGTTGGCCGAGGGCTGTGAAACGGGGGAGGTGAAAGGTGCTGCCTGCCAAGTCGCTATATATATGGCTTACCTCCAGCCAGGGTCTTCTCTTCCCACTGGGTTACTAGTAGCGGACTTCAATAAGTAAGTACTGCACTGCCACAGTCCGGCAAATCACGATGGCCACCAACAACGCAGCCAGAGCGAAGCCGCCCGTCGTACAACCTGGCGTCGGAAAGAACGTTATCATCAATTCAAACCAGGTGAGCTCGCGCATGACCTGCAACGTCCGACTTACTGGTGTCGCTTGAGCGCTTGAACCCAGTTCTCGAATGCATCCGCAACGTGGGTAAGGAATTCGGCGATATTGTCCCCGATTTCCAGGTTGGTCGTACGACGTGCATATTATTTCTCAGGTATGTCTTCTTTACAGTACTCGTGTTCGCGCTCTGACAAATATCTCAAATACCTCAGTTTGAAGTACTATCGACTTCATCCCGAGTACATTTACACCCGGATCGAGAAGCTTGGGCAATCCTACAACCTCAGGATACTTCTTATCATGTGTGACGTTGTAAGCAAGTTTTGTACACTCTTTTGACTCCTATTCATGTCACCCTCAGACCGAACACCAAGAGCTGATCAAAGAGCTCACCAAAGTAACGTGCTATCCCTCTTCAGTGATTTGCTACGGACAATCGCCACAGGTGTGTTTAATCAACAATCTCACTGTCATTGTAGCATGGAGGTACGTCTATGCTTCGTGCAACAGTTCACTCTGACCTGCCGAAAGCAACGACGAAGCTGGCCTATACATTTCAACGTTTAAGCAGTTCGAACATAAGCCACCGGACCTCATCAAGGAACGCGTCGATAAGGATTATGATACCCAGCTGCGCACTGCGCTAACAAGCATCAACAAAGTCAACAAGACTGATGTCGAAACACTCCGCACGTCTCTTGGTGTATGTTCGATGCCAAGATCCTTCATCAATGTCTTAATTCCACGAACAGAGCTTTGCAGATATTAGCAGGGTGTCCTCCGACAGCCTGCAAACTCTACCAGGGTTTGGCCAGGTTAAAGTGAGAAGGATAAAAGATGCATTTGAGAAGCCGTTTCGCAACCAGTCGACAAACGCGGCCTTCTCGCTTGGTTCTCAAGTACCACCTACCCAAGCCCGCAATTCGATTTCTTCAGTAAACGAGACATCATTGTCCGCGACTGTGAATGACGAGGAAAGGGAGAAGGAGGCACCCCTACTGGCCTCACTTACAGAGCGCGAACCGAGTCCCGTATGGGATATCGAACTGGATCTTATTTAGCCTATAAACCACACCATATGTCGATAATCTTCGTGCATTGAATTAATTCATACGTGATGCTAAACCCAAGGAATTCCGTCCGCTGGAATGACATAAGCTGTTGCGAGCCAGCTTCTTCATGGAGAGCAACTTACATTTGTATATGTACTCGCATTTGGTCTAGAGCTGGTCGTAGAATCTAACAAGATAAGCAGAATCCTCTTCGCAAAGCCTATGTATAATTGACTGGATAAAGCTTTACGGCCTGATGGGTGGACTGTAATCCTGGAAACATGTGGATAGGCGGATTTTGAGTCTTTCAGTGATTCGGTGATCACTTCTCATTCAGCGATCGAGCCATTAATAGTAATTGAACTTGCGACTTAACTGATTCTACTAGCCAAGGCGTCACCCAGGCTTTGACATGGGCATTACGATAGGGGGAATGAAATTTCCGACAAATGTGCCTTACTACGTCCCAAGCGCCAGCAACTAGCACCCGGCCATTTCAGAAACGTTCTCCAAATTTCAGTCTGGAAACCACAAGATAGACATAAACTGTTGGGTCTACCGCGACGATGCTGAAAACATCTTTCCTGTCGAGATCCCGAAGAACAAAACCGTCGAAGTTCTCAAGGAGATTATAAAGGACAGGAAATTTGATAGGTTCCGTGATGTGGAGACAGAGAGTCGGACCAGCTCCGGCTCTACTCCATTTGACTTATCCCTGGGGGTGATGACAAACGACTCAAAGACAAACTCGAGCAGTTGTCATTGGAAGACAAATCGTGTTTTAGCTCACGAACCAAAGTATCCAAACTTTTCTCAGAGTCTGATGCAGGGGAAGGGGACTGGCTCATCGTCGCAGACGGACCCAATTGTGGTACGCCTTTATCAAGGTATTCTGTTTCTCTTCTGACGAACAACTTCGCTTTCCAGCGCCAGACATGACTCTTGACTGTTGGGTGCGCGGTGAAACGAATGTCTTCGTCGAAATTTCGAGCATCAGGATTGTTGCAGCCCTCAAAGAAGTCTTCAAGAACACGAAACTAGTGGCTTTTTTCGATGTAGACCCGGATGATCTCGATCCTTACAAAGTCTGCTTCCCGTGCAGCCGAGGTGACAAACTTGAAGATGTTCTCGGCGCTCGCACTATCAGCAGTCTGAGGATGCCTTTGTGGAGTTCACAGAAGCTATCAGTTGTTTTCAACCCCTCTCTCTCGGACAACCAACTCCACCTCGTTGTCAGTATGTGGCACCAGTCATTCGAGCTTAACTTCGATGACTACATTCCCAGACGGCTTGACTGTGTCTTTCCATTGTTGGATTCGGTACGGTCTAGACCTTGATGATCTGTCCCCTGATCGCTTGGACCTCTATAAGATTTCAGTAAATGAAGAGCCCGAGCTTCGCGGGTGTCTTAGTGCTCTAGGATCAGGTCGACGTCTGTAAGGGAATGAGTTGGTCCACAGGGTTTTCGATGATGTTCCATTTTTTCAGAGGCCGTGTGTAGTCGTCGAGCCAGGCGCTGGACGTCCTGGCTTAACCGGCCCCGCTACAAGTCACAAACGTGAACATCCCGAAGAACCTTTCAAAGCGATCAAGCGCATTCGACGCCGCTTCGCAACACTCCCAGCGCAAACGCCATCAGTGATCGCGATGCCCTCCTCTTTCCAGGCACACTACCAAAGGACGAACGATTCGCGCGATCCATGCTGACAGAAGAGTTCGACGTGAACGTCCTGGGACCCATGCTCCCACTGTTCTACCATCAAATGGATATCGACTTGCAGATTCGCTGTGCGAAGGTGTTCGGAGCGCCGAAGACCTACGGATGGCGGTAGCCTTCTCTACATCTGCCAACACATCCACGACAAGAAGCGAATACTCGTCAAGTTCGTTCGAATATACTCAAAAGACGCTCATCTGGCATCTGCGGCCAAAGACGGAGCTCCCACGTTGCTTAATCATTGCGACGTACTCTCCATCAACTGGGATTTGTTCACGGCGATATTCGACTCCAGAATGTTCTTGTGAAGCATGACACTAAGCATACCTTGTCTGTTCGTCTAATTGACTTTGACTGGGCAGGGGAAACCAACAAGGTGAAATATCCGTTCCTCGTGAATCCGGATCTTGGTTACGGATTCAAGAGGCCAAGCGGCGTCAAAGGAGGAGCCATCATTACTGCGGAACATGATCTTGCTATGGTGGACTTGATGCACCTGTGCCTTTCCTAGCCCATGTTGCTTATCAGTGTCTTGTAATGGTGACTGTGTCGATCAAAACCTCATGATTTGAGAGCAGTGTACAGGGAACTCCACGCTGCTGGGATCACACAGACCAGGGTCTTATGTATATTGCTAGCAGGTGAACTAAGGTAGCAAGTATTAGGCTAGCTTGGGAACCAGTCGTAAAAGGAAATACGGATATGATAGTTATTGCGACAAAACACAGCGACAAAACAGATGCGAATGTATGTATGAAAAGAGGAAAGCAGGCTTCTCCGCGGCAGGATCATATGCGTTGCGGTGAAAAGTAGGCCTTAAGAGTGGACACCTGTCGAGGCGGACGAGTACCCATGAGTGCGGTACGCTCATAGTTAATACGCATTGCCAGACGCTGTATTGCCTCTTTTGTTCTCGATCGATCAAGATGAGCGGCACGGGTGTCAACTGGAATGGCCGGAATCATAAATCTTTTATTTGTAGAGTGAAGGGCACACACACCAATTTTACTCTGCAGAGCCTCAAGGACTCCGCGGAGGAGCTCAAGAGGTGGTACTGGTGGTTTCTTGCACTTGCCTGGACTCCCTGGCATGGGGGCGCAGTTCCAGGATTTCACGGTAGCACGCTCTTCTTCAACGTATGGCGCAATATCAATGAGGGCCACAGATAGGATATTAATATAATGTTTAAGGTCCTCGTAATTTGTTGATTCATTTGTGACGTCGAATAGCTCGCAGGATCCAGCATCAGGAGAAAGTAATAGTATGAGTGTTTCTAGTGGAGGTGCCTGGGACTGAGTTATGTTTTAGTTTTTGCGTCGGGAGTTGAAGGGGAAGGGTAAACCTACGTTCGGGGTAATGGAAACAGAAACCAAGAGGCCATACGCCAGACCTCGTGCAATGCGCCTCGTCTGACCACTGCCACTTGCGAAGAACGAGACCAACCGAGCCTTGTTGATGGGAACCAATTGCCTGGCGAAGCTAAGGACTTTCTCATGGATGTCGTGGAGCTAGGGTCCAATATTAGTATGCGACTCTGGAGGAAATGGGTCTCACATACAAGGTAATCCGTTGCACCATGATTACAAATAGCGTCTATGGTGATGTTCAGCTGCGTAGTAAGTTCACCTGACGTTAGCGGATCAAGTCCCACAATAACCAGGCCCAACACCAAATTTGCGATGTCATCCGAAGCGAAAGCACCGGCACTGGGATGTAATCCTTGAGTGACGTTATTTGATTCAAGCATAGATTCTACTCACCAACCTGCAGCTTTGACGATAGCAAGAAGCCTCTTTAGAGCCTTCAGGAGAGTTTCGTGGTCGATGTGGTTCTTCTGAGCACGTTCCGTAACTGATCCGAGCCCCTCGAGGGTCGAGGGGTTTGCACCTAATTGATCCAATACAAACAGGATAGCAGAGAAAGGCATTTGTACCTTGTGTGGGTTCGATCTCCACAAATCACGAAGAGCGATATAAACAGCATCAGCAACCTGTGAGGACGCAAAGAGGGCTAAGGAATGATCAGAAACTCAAAGATCAAGGTTAACTACGAAAGCAACCTACCAACGCTAAGGATTTGGGGCATACTTGACAATAGGATGTCTCTGGGAACCACAGCAAGCGCACCGGTGCGGAGAACTAAGTCCAGCAGTGAATCATCTAAGAAGCCTATGATCAAGTTTACAGTTAAGAACGCTTAGAGGACACATACCACCGCGTGTAAGGAAACCATCTAAGTGAGCAAGAATAGGATGGCCTGATAAGGGCGGGATTGACATAGAATCAACTTCCATATCCTCGTCTGAGGGTCGTAACCACAGGGGAACGCCCTGGGTCATCTTCTGGTCCTCTGCCTTTCCTTTTCCTTTACTATCTTTGTCGCCAGTAAGGATTTTGGTGATAGCTTCACCAGCAACGGTACCCAACATCTTGGACTCACGGTCCCCAATGGTAACCTCCACACTGCCGGCGTCAGCGGGGCTAGCGGACTTGCGAGATTCATAAACAGCTTTCCAGGCTGCTTGTTCATCAGCCAATTGATTCATAGTGTCGAGTTCATCATCACAGTAAACCGATGCTTCGTTAGAACGTTGCCTGACTGCTTCCTCTGCGAGACGAAAGGCGGCAGTGCTGGTGCCATGTTTATCCTGCAACTTCTTCTCACGCAGAAGAGCATGCAAAGGGTTTACCAATTGGGATTTCTTGGGATTTGATGGGCGAGACTTTGTCGTGCCTACAGAAGTTGATGATTCGGCTATTGTTACGGGCAGACGAAAAGCTAGTGCAGACTTGCGAGTTCTCGTAGATGTTCGCGTCAGTCGTAGTGGTGATGAGGCATGATCCGTAATGGCAGCACCACCGAACGTCGAGGGCACACTTGACAACGGGGATGAAAATATGTTATTCCGTGTTTGCGACGCACGATATAGGGTGCTAAAAGGCAAAAACAGGTCTTGAAGACTGGACTCACTAGAACCCAAAACTCTTACCTTCGCCCCTGTCCACTACCGACCAGAGGAAGGTCATCAATAAGATCATCATCGTCACTGTCTTCCAGTTCATGAAATGCAAGAGGGGGTTCGTTGTCACTGAATTGGCTCGTAGCAAATGCCCTTGCTTTGATTTCTGCAATGAGCTTGGCGGTCTTGGCCTCCGAATCAATTGGTTCCGGGGTAAGAGGAAGCGGGGGGAGTTCATTTGTGTCGCGTGGTGAAGGATGATATGCAGAAGCAACAACGGGTGTCCGAGGAGCAGTGCCGCTCCTGGACGTTGTTGCAGAACGAACTCCCATATCAAAAGGCGGGAAAGCGCTCCGTGCACGGGCTAGGGGCGAATTGCGGACAGGAGAAGAAAATAGGTCCACATCCATGACATCTTCGGGAATGTGTGGCGGTGAGGAATTTGAGAACTCGAGCGTCTTCCGCCTCCATGTGTTGACACCATTTACAACCCTTCCCAGGTCACGCGGTTTTGCGATAGGAAGAGCGAGCTCCGCTTCGTCAGACTGACTACTGTAAACAACTTGCTCACTGGAATCCAAAGGAGATGTTAACAGAGTGTTGTTATGAACTTGCACCGATGTCGACCTCCGCGCTGATGAGTCGCGAGAAGAGAGGGGTGACGTGACATAGATGATGGTTTTTGGACGTTCGGGAACCGAGGGCTTCCCTGTCAGCTTGAGCTTCGTAGGAGAGATAGGAGGTGTACTGGGGTTGATACTGTCGGGTGAACGAGCACGTTTGCGCGTTGTCATCGTCGAAGCGCTGCGCACCTGGGAAGGAGCGCCTGGAGGGAATAAGGCTTAAGGAGACGGAAGAGTACAAACGTATGCTTACTAAAATTCATGGACGACTGGGAATCTATCGCGGTTTTCCGAGTCGACGCTCGCCTTGCCGGCCTCCTTCGCGTCGCGGACATCGTCGTGGTCGTCGATCCTATGGTACTGGTGGATGTCACCAACGTTGGAACGGACGCAGACGATGTCTGGAGAAAAAAATCGGTCAGTTTTTTGTTACTGTTTCTCGATGTGCTTTTTGCAGGCATTTTGGTTGCTCAGAGAGAATGAATCCCTTCCGCGACGCGTGACATGATATGACAGCACGTAACGCGTGGTTATTTTAATCTTAATTTTGAACGAGCGGTACTATGTAGATTGACAACATGCGTACACTACAAGATATGCGACTCCTAACACATCGACTCTGCTACATCTCTCAACTCTAGTTCATGGATTTGGGAAGTTGTCGTATTTCTACCGCTTTTCAAGGTTCCCCTCCTGTCACTTCAGGTCACAATTTTTGGTGGCTGCGGGGATTCAATTTTCCGAACACCCGCTGAAGAGGCGATTGAATCCTGTCGAACTATACTTAGCCTAACTTCCGTACGGCATGCCGTCCCACCTATAGTCATTTCAAGATTTGTCGAATTACCTTGCTTGACAAGGTTTCTCCCAGATCTTAGGGAAACTCTTTCCTTTTTGTAATTTCCCTTTTGGTTCTCGACTCACCGGTATGGCACATGAAGTTGTTGGATATGCCATCCATTAGCAGGGACCACTGCAAATGTTGATTTTGTGTGGCCTTCAGTCAAATTAATGCTATTTTACTACCTCTTCTCTCGTAATGAGTGTACTACTAATTTGTATGTTCATTTCCCATAAAATTGTACCACTGATAGAATCATGGATACTATGTGAATGCAACCACAGTAGGTGACACGGTTCGTCGGTTTTCCGTGTCACCTTAGCTGAGCACACAGCTACTTTCCGAGCCCGGTGAGTCTCCTTCACAAAAGCATCGAGTCCGCTGGACTTGGCAAGCATGCGGCAGTTCTACCCGCTACCTAGTGGTTTTCTGGCAGGCTCTAACTGCAGCACTTTAAAGTTTTAATGGCTGCATCTGTGCTATCAACCCAATGCCCAAATTCTGCCGTTGGTAACCAATCCGTCTAAAAATTGGTTACCAGTCTACTGTTGGTTGGTCTTCGCTTGAATTGGGACAAGAGTATGAACTTCAATGTTCAACCGTTGTCAAAAGCGCCTGGGACTGCCTCCCTCCGGGAATTAACCTTTACCTGCAACCCTTCACACTCCTTTACTGCTGCCATCTTTTCGCACTCTTCCACATAATTCCTCAGTTTCTCTACTGACATACCCATAAATGGAATCATCATGAGCACGTCAAAGCTATCAAAACCACCCTCGCTGTGCCGCTATCGCATATCATAGTGTTCCTGTCGCTCTAATTTCTCATGATTCCCTTTCTTCGCATCGACCTCGTCGTGTCGGCGATGGCCATCTGTTCGCCCTGCCTTGCTGGCCCCACCAGGTTCATAAAACGCGGTCTCCCATTTCTTGAAGAGATCCATTGGGATGACACCAACGTGGCATACCACTGCGCTTGCTCTCGAGGAGGGAAGTGGGAGGCCACCTGGGGCCATTGGTCCTAGACTCCTCGGGATCATTGGAAGGGACACGGATTGCCCAGCCAGAGGGTGCAATATTCGGCTCAAAGGAACGGTCGAAAAGGTGGCAGGGAAATCTTTCTTCGTTTGTAGTGCCTGCATTCGGATCAACATCGGTTGTATCCATAGCAAAGTTGGGTGTCTACTCATAAAAGACTGTCAGCTTCCGACCAAGTCCTGTACCAGAGCAAACAAACTCACCTTTAAAAACGCAATAGATTGACCCATTAATCGATGTATGGGTTGAAAGACAAACAGACCATTACGAACGTCATCGATGGAATCCATAATGTTACTGTCGCCACCAATGGGGCTACGACATCGGCGCGTGGTGGATATCTTGATGTATTGTCTCCAAAGAAATCCGAGTTCTCGGTGAGGATAATGTCGTGCTAGAAGTCTCATTTTCATACCTGGTCTCCCTTCGCATGGGAAAGAATGTGCGCAAGCGTCACAAATTACAGCCGGAGCCCCCGTCACCACACAAGTTATATCGCGCGCCTTCACATCACAGCGGAAATCATCCCGACGTGAGCTCACCCCACTGGGGGTTACCACCCTTGCATTGGGAATACTGGGATCGATAGGAAACGTGCGCTGTTTCTCTTCAGCAGTGGTATGGTAGTATAGATCCATTGATGTGGCCGAGATCCAGAGTTGTAGTCCACAGGCGAGTCGCGTTGGGTACATAGGTTCCCATGGGCTCCGACGATAACTCCTGTAGCGTAGCGGATCCACTTGTATGGCTTCGACGAAAACCCCAAACCACTTAACTTGTTGATGGGAAGAGCGATACACTGGTCCCACACCCAATTGGTTGGATCAAGATTGAGGCCGGTGTTCAAAATAACATCGTGGGGGAACTGTGCATAGATACAGATAGTAGCCTCGTGGCCTGCCATGAGTAAGAAAAAAAAGAGCAGAAGAATACCGGTCCATTGTGACGTAACTTACTACTAAGTAAGATCAATTGGCAGCCACATCCCCGAGTAAGAAACCCTTCCCCCACTAATCGTGGGAGTCGGGGAATAACTACAGTGCAGCTGGTGCAACCTAAGCAATGCTATCTGAAATGTCCGAGCGAATGCATGCGATGACGATCTAGTGCTATGTAGAAAAATGACCTTCGAAAGGTTATACGTATAGGAAATGAGGATGTTACTCTATGGCAATGCAATGGTAGAACAAGTGAAATATTATATCAGATATGGAAAGCATTTAAAGTGCAATGGCTTCATGTTCTTCTATCGTCGGGTGTCTGCTGTATGATGCTGATTGCGGATAGAGCGGTGAAGGAGGGTGGGAGTATCGAGGCGATGATGTATCTGTTGATGAGTATTGTGATTGTGAAGGTTGGCGCGAATGTGATCCACCAGATGGTTGCAAGGACCAACGGCGCGGTAGGAGTGACCCAAGTGTTGTAGAACCTGACTCTTCGGAGTAGACACTCCGTTCTTCCGTGACAATCTCTGAGGGGCTCTCTGGATACGGTTCGTTAATATTCGGATCTAGCTGGATGTTCCTTTCAGGTGTGGGATTCCTAGGCCGTCCTGCCATGTCTTCTTCAAGGACTCCTTTCTCCAAAGTCGATGCATCGGAAAAGGGTGCTTTGCGTCGTCGAAATCGTGCTGGCACCTTTATCAAATCCAGATTGACGAGGGTGTTAATGAACATGACGATAACCGCAATAGAGATGATGACTGCAATAACAATGCCAATCACGACGCGAGGAATGGCGGAGACATTAAGGCTTTGAATGAAGGCGATCAGCAGACCCGTACATACGACGCGAGTGACTGCCAAATATGTCGCGAGAATGTCGGCCCCCCTTGTTTTGTGAGGTTTAAGAAACAACAGGTGGGCGAAGATCGCACACTCGACGACCAGGATGGATATAACCTGCACTTCTCCGTTCGCTTGGGCAAATGCGGTAAATATGGCCTTCACAAGGATGCTGACAAGAAATGGGATCCCCGCGAAATACCTCTCGGGACGGTAGAGGGCGAATAGAGGGCCATATGCAGTGACAATTTTAGGCTGCGCGTACAATGCATGCGGTGTGGCACGGATTGCAGAGCGGACGATGCGGAAAACGGAAAACGATAGGTAGCCGAGCACCCATAGAAAGAGGAATACTGAAAGCAAGATTGACAGCCAGGAGTCTTTGAGTGTCCACTGGTACAGCGCGAAAATGCTGACAGGAGTGAATGCAATGAGGCACTAGTCCAGATGCATAAGCAAATATCTCAAAGTCAAAAGGTTAATCAACGCTCACCACACGCAATAACCACCCGTGCGCGAACTCTAGGTACAGCTCTTTTTGACGCAAACAGTGAGTATAGTTTGGCTTCCGACTAGCAAGCGCCAAAATGCCGTAGCCCAACGCAAGCACTGCTATCAGGATTGCCAAAACCATCAAAGCCACAAGGAATATAGTCATGAATGCGTTCGCCGTGGCAATCCCTGCATAGCCAGCATAGATGGGGACACCAGCCTGCAGGACGTTACCAGATGTCGCAGTAACAAGTTGGACAGTTCCAGCATCATCTAGTTCTTGGATACTGCCAGGAAAGGCACGCGATACAAGATCGGGCGTCGTAAGATTGCCCAGTGCAACCAATGTCTCCGTCACAAAGCTGGTCGTTTGATAACTGGCGGGGGGTGTAACCAAAGCGTTGTAAGGGCTTAGTTGCCTATTGACCAAAGCTACCGCTGAACCAGAGGTTGCGTCTGCCATGTTACCTCCAGTAAGGTGGCGCATATTGTTGATCGAAAGTTGGATTGGAGAAGTCGCGGAAGCCGGAAACAGACCCATTGCCCATGAGAAGTTTGTCGCAAAAGCGATGTAGACCGACGAGTAATTTAGATCAAGAAGAGCCGTCGAAGCTGCCCACTGGAAGAGATAAAGCAGATCGAACAAGCGATATGGTGCCAAGGCATCGGATGATCGCGAATACCAAATTGCGGAAAGAAGCGCGAGAAGAGCCAGAGCACCTGTAGCCCACTCCACTGCAACCTGGTGGGCTGACCACCCGTTGGACAATGTTGCCTGAACGCAGGCCTTGAGCTCGCCGGTAGTGACATCAGTGAGTGCCAGTTGCACGTAACTACAATACGCTAATGAGTGGCGCCAGAGAAATCGATCATTAAAGACTCACGCTTCAAGGTCCGGAATTTGGAAAGCTATACCAGGGATCTTGTCGCTTACGCCCAGAGAAGAGGGAATAGGAATAGAATCCGATCCAGTAAAGTTGTAGGTGGGTAATGGGCATAATGCACCATCGAACAAAGAGCACAGGTCAAGTGTGAAGTTGACGGGATGCATTCCATAGACGTTCAGTAACACGTTGGCCGACACGCTAACGTTGGGTTCCTATCGAGAGAAACGGTGAGGGATTTAAACCAGCGAAAGACATGATAACAGAACTCACGACACTTGCTGCAGAGATGTTAAACCAGATGGAAGTATTTGCTTGAAAGTAAACGACATCGAATTGTTGGATAAGGAGTGCATCGGGTTCCGAACAGTAAGTGACAGACGACGTGACTGGAGGAAGAACGTGCATTATTAAATTAGGTGTGATTAGGGTTCAGTGGGATAGAACAGACTCACAGAGTGAATCATCCCTGGCAGAAACCTGGATAGCAGGGAGAAGGAATAATAGGGGAGCAAAACGTCGCATCCAGGCGACGAGCATGTGGGTGGAGAACTAAAGGGTGATGATATGGGCCAGCTATCACGGGGATGGGGGATTACCCATTGAGGTATTATAACGGTTTATTGAGCTGCGTGTTGGAAGCATGCTTGTTTCCATTCGTACTCACGTTTATTGTTCAAGTTGTCAAGGCTGTGGTTACGACGTCTAGACCGCTCCTTGTTCTCGACACAGAAAGAAGCGAGCCGGCTGTGCCAGTTGAGAGCCTTTTCGATTTCGAGAACCGGACTAGAAGTAAGACCTGTGGAGCCTGACGGTGCTGAGAATTATATGTATTTAACATGTCAGCTCATGCGCCATGATGATATAACTCAGTGCCAATTGCCGAAATTAGTCTCAGGCAGTGGCAATAGAGGTGGCTGTGCCAATCACTGCACCGGTTGGGATAGCCTTGTTCGGCACAATGCAACTTCTTAGAAACCTCCGGGTAATCATTGTCTCGAGCACTCAGGTAAGATACAAACAAGATAATTCTCGCTAAGTCAAGTATGCACAGTGATCATAGTTCCCTCCTTGATTCGCGCCCCACCAGCTTGGGAAAAGATGTGAAGTTCCTGCGGCACCCTGGACTGCAAAGGAAAGGAGGAACACCATCACTTGGGTTCCCCCATCAAGAGCTGCTCCAACTGTCAGCTTCGATACGTAATATAATTAGCTGGCGGGACTCACCAGCTCCAACGATGTAGTTGTACTTAGCGAACCAACGAGGATGACGTGTACGTAACCACCACTGGGAAAGGAAGGCAACCGCAAAGTAGGAGAGAATCGATGAGTTGATTCCGACGCAAAGCCATCCGATGAAATACCTATGGTATTTTTCAGTACTCGGCAGGGTGACCCGAAGGGAGTAGACGTACGCAATGATCGGTGTATAAAGATAATCGAACCGCATCTTCGGCCAGAAGCGGTGTGCCACCCAGAATGGGATAGGAACGAACAAACCGACCAGATAAGCCCATGGCACCCACTGATACCTCTCTCCTGCTGAAAATAGCTCATGGCTTAGGCCACCCCAGGCAATAGCTTGGGAGTTATACTGCTGCGGTTGCTGACCAGACCAAATATTCGTTCCCTGAATCGAAAGAAGAATATCTCGCTGATTATCAATAATAGAGTTCATCAACACTGCGCGAACGTGAGCGATTGGCCACTCGGACTACTTCATTCCCCTTACCATAGTTCAACACTGCCCCAAGGAGAGTGCCAATAATCTGCGCCGTAAACGCGGCACGAGGCGGAAGTTTCGTGTCTGCCAAAGGTGAGCTGAATCGCTCAGAAAGCAAAATCTGGACCTACATTGAGCAATCTTGAGATCCCGGAGTAGCAATTGCGCCTGTGTTACAGTGTCTGTTCATAGCATGTCAGCCTACTTAGTGTTTGACGAATGCATGTGATCTCACTATAGCTGTAGAGCACGAAGTACATGTTCGCCATTGGCTTGCCTGGATGTAGGAATCCCCCAATCATTTGCACGAACCTTCACGCGATCAGTGTTAATGATGTTCAGATCATGAACAAAAATGTTACATACGGCTGTATGATGAAGGCCAAACCAGTGATGGCAAAAAGGGCTCCGAAAAAGAGAATGGACAATGTAGCCAGCACTATTGCAATTACAAAACCCCACCTATAGACAAGGGTTTAATGGACTTGCGATGCGACCACGTCAATACAACTCACCAAGGGAGTGTAGAGTCCGTCTTGTATATAACAACAAGCGCAATAATGACGGATATCACGAATGTTACGAAATACCAGCTGTTTGGTGCATCCGGATACTATTGTTTGTTATGGTCAGGGTTACACCCGGGGGGGCCGCATAAGTAACTTACTTTGAGCATCTCCAAATAATGGGGATCAAGCTCCTCATTCTCACTCACGTCCCTCATACCATCATTCTGCCAGAACTTCCAGCTGAACGTCTTCCATGATTCCTTGAGGAACTGAAGGTTCATCCAGCCCCACGCAGAGCGAAGGTCATCCAGATTCCAGAGAAGGAGATGTGTGAAAGTTGCAGCAAGTCCCAGATTTGTGGTTAGCAAGTTGACCACCCATGTCGAGGAATACCATGGAAGTCCTTGCTCTGCAAGCAAAGTTGGATCAACTTCATAGTTTGAGTTGAGGATCAACGTCTGATTGTACTGCGTGCCATTTTGGTAGTATAGCAGTTGAGAAAGCTAGTGCAGAAGGGGTGATCAACGCATGTTGAATGATTCTTTGGATCAGACGTACGAATGGGAAATTCTGTGCCTGCCAGATGTTTGTATAATAGACCGCAACAAAGACCACCCTAGTCAAGTCATGTTATCGCGCAACACAGATCGCGGGAAGCCAACCCACATGCAGAGAATGTAGCCAATGAAGTTGGACACCTGAGCGACAATTAAGCTTGCGTAATCCGTTCATCGAATGCAGGCTTACTTGTGCTTTGAGAGGAATGGTCATTGGATTGACACCGCTAGAAATGTACTGCAGAAAACGGTCGGTGGCAATACAGAAAGTTGCAAAGTATCACGTACCTGCCAGTCGAAGCAGATAGACAGTAGTCCAAGGCCCTCATTACCATTGGTACCACCGAAGACGCGAGAGAATGCGGGGCTATTTGGGTTAGCCAAACAAAAGATAGAGAACCCAGTGAGCAATGGGAACATCCACTCGGGGAAAAGCTCCCAGACAAATATTCTATCAATCATCAAGTCAGGATATCATGGGGCACATCATCAAACAACTTACGCGGCAAATACCCAATAAAACATCCTAAGTTTTCTCCTTGCTGCATGTCCGCCTTCGAACAAGGCATCAAACATCGAGACAAGGGGGAGCACTAGAGGATACAACATCTTGGATGGGTACAGCAGAACAGCTGCACATGTATAATAAGTTCAAACATCCACATTAAGTGTTTCGATAAGCACGTACAACGCATCATTCCACCAATTCCATAACCCAGTAGCTGACTCGAGAAGAGGAGGAAAATCGAAGAACCACCATTAGGAGTAATGTTGTAGTACAAACGCTGTACTGCGAGGACTTCGGTACCAAGTGCTGAGTTAGCCGCTGCGCTGGCCATGATGACAATGAAGGCATTCTCCTTCTTGTTGAATGGCCCCTGTTGATACAGGTTCAGGCTTATCGAGGGACCTAGACATACTCAACGATTTACCGGGTTCAGCCACCTGAAGTAGCCGCTGCGAGGAATGAAGGTTTCCATGAAGATTCCCAAAACATACGATACGACGGCAAGAAACATTAGGGAGACGAGTACGGTTTGCTGGTGATAATGGTAAGTAGGAGAACGTAATTGTCACAATGAAGTTGACCCACCGGTTTAAAGTAATATATCTCAGCTGTTGAAGGTATGGGTTATGTAGGGATAGATGAAAATCGATAACACATACCAAGAACGCCTCCGAAGGTAGAAAGACCAATGCCGATGATGAAGGCACGGAAAGTCCAAGGGTTTAGACTCGGGTCATCGGAAACGGATATGACATGGGTCGCAATGTCACGTTCGTCCCGTAGGACAGCGGCCTCGGTGGTGTCCAAGTCGGTGGTAGCAGTCTCAATATCACCTTTTTCGTGAAAGGGTTTCTCGTCGTTGAGGCTTGGGGTCGCCTTGCCATTGGGATCGTACGGGGATGGATCAAGAACATCAATGATACCACCTGGATGAGCCATGTTGGAGGGCAAGCGACACGGCGGGGGAAGAACGGCGCGACTGCTGCGCGAGTTTTAAATCGCTCCGGATCAAGGAATAGCTAAGAAGCCGGATTAGTACATTTTACGCCGGTGGCGTGTGGAACAGCGGGAGCCCCGCTGTTCCATACGGGACCCTAGACGTGTATAGAAGGTGGCACTAGTCGGGTAACGTACTCACCGGAGAGGCGGTGCGGTTTAGCGATTGTTTCCAGGCTCATTAAATTCAATCAAAGGGAAGCGATAAGCACCATGTGTCACCTACATTTTAGTGAATTCTTCCCATAAAGCACGCAAAAATATCACGACCTGTATTGTCACTAGGTCGCGCTAAGTCAGAATTAGGTATGTGTTTTCAGACCGCGGACATCAATATCCGAGCCGCAGACTGCCACCGAGATTGATTGAGACCCCTGCCCATGTGGTGGGCGCCCTGGCCAGGGGCACCTTTCATTGCATTCTGTCTCCCACTTCACGAGGGCATCTTCATCCCATATCTTATCCGATGTGTCATCAGGATCCTTCAGGAACCTTTTCCCGAGACACACAGGGGGGACATAATCATTGTGCACAGGGTGTCTGGAAACCATCATGATCAATCAAAACGAGTTTTAAGCAGGAACGCTCACAGATAATGAGGATTGTATTTATATCCTTCAGAATACCCGAATTCCTTCATGAGTCCTGTAGGTGCATTCCGCATCGCCATCGGGACCGGTGCAGCGACATCCATTCTCGCTACGACTTCGGCTGAATTGTAAGCCTCATATGCACGGGTACTTTTTGGAGCTTCAGAGAGATAAGCAATGAGATGGGCCAGGTTAATGCGACATTCTGGCATTCCAACCTGTTGACAAGCATGCAAAGTCGCAATGGCCTGAGAGTTGTGGATTTGTCATAAACCATGGTAATTTTGGTATCGCTGACTCACTAATGGTAACGCATGATTATCCGCGAGCCCAATATCCTCGCTCGCACAAACAACCATTCTTCGGGCAATGTACAAGGGATCCTCTCCAGCAGTCAGCATACGGGCTAGCCAATACATTGCTGCATCGCCCTGACTGCCACGCACAGACTTGTGAAGGGCGGAAATCATGTCATAATGACTTTCGCCTGTCCGATCGTACGAGCAGGACACCGATTGTCGCAATGAAGCAATAAGTTCCTCTTCTTGTGTGTGATTCTTTGATGCGAAGACGAGCTCCAGTAGAGAAATAGCTGTTCGTGCATCCCCAGCGGCTAGAGATACGAGAGATGCGATGATACGAGGTGTCAACTGCGGATATGACGGATATGGACTGCTGTTCAAAACTTGCGTCGCAGAAGGCTCGTCAGAACCTTGCGAACTATCTAGCTGCTGCAAAGTGGACGACATAGCCATCTCATTCGAACAGGAAAAGCGCTCCACAGCACGAGATATGATACATTGCATCTCCTCGTCGGAGAGACGTTCCAAAGTGAACACTCTGAATGAGTGTCAGATGTTGCAAATAGACATGTGGTCTTACGGACCGACAGCGACTCATGAGAGCCCCGGTTAATTTGAAGGATGGGTTCTCCGTTGTCGCACCTATCATCTGGAGGTGCATGGGTAAGTATCACACAGCGTGATGGTGCGTTGATTGGTAAGTGACCTGTATCTGTCCTTTCTCAATGTACGGTAAGAAGATATCCTAGCATTTATTGAGATCGATGCATGCCGGAGATGAGAGGTGCATACTTGTTGAGATTTATTGAAACGATGGATCTCATCCAAAAACAGTACGGTCTTCCTGCCAGGGATGTATGGAGTCGACGGAACGCCATGAATTAGTCACCGACGTACTTTCCGGTCAACGCCAGAGACCCCTTAGCTTCTTCAAAGACGCTACGGACGTCATTGATTCCTGACGATGTTGCGCTCAGCTCTTTAAAAAAGCAATTTGCCTGCCTGGCCAGGAGTCTCGAAAGAGTTGTCTTTCCACAACTATGATGTTTAACATGAGTCCACACCCCGTCGGATGAACGACGCTCGCTCACCCCGGTGGGCCCCAGAATATGATACCGCCCAAGTTTCCATATTCGAGCAAGTTTCTCAGCAATGAATGAGGTCTGGTCAAATGCGTTTGTCCGACGAAGTCATCAAGACTTTGTGGACGAAGCCTTTCAGCTAGGGGGATACTAATTTTGGCAGTCACATCGAACGCTCGCTTGTCGGTAAGTTTTTGGCCACCGGACACGAGGTGCGTCACGGCTAACTTGGACGCGACCTCGACCTTTCGTTTCTTTTTGGATGGGCCTCCAGAATCTGTCTCGGGAGAGATGGTCGATATACCAGGTGGTTTCAAGTCGCTTCCTTGTCCCTTAGAGAATATCGGGGCTAATTTGCCTTTCAGTTCATCTTTGGGCTGTGAATGGCTTCCAGTATTCCGAGTAGCTTTGTGTTCTGAGCATCCACTATCAAGGTGGTCGTTGATATCCCGCTCGAGAACAGTAGATGAACATGCGGGACTGTGGTTCAACACTAAATTTATGTGGTGAGACTATGATGAAAAAAGCCAACCAAGTTACTGAGGCTTTAAAGTGAGGTCAGTAAACGAGACAAACAGACAATCCAACAACACACCAGAAGGCATGGGCAATTGTTGGGACCTGCACTGAATACACGCGGTAGTGAACAAAGGCTGAAAATGAGCTTACTCAAACATTGTTCAAATGCAAAGCTCAGTTCGGGCCGGCATGTTCCGTTCACTCAAAACTGCAAAGTCAAATTGTCGCGTTCGAGTATGAAGTAACAGATTCGTTCGCTTCTGTATTTTTGGCGCGCACAGCGTCCCAAAGGTAAACGCGACTGCTCAATGGGACACATGAAAAGCAGATATCCATCTTTCTAAAACTGGTATCAAAGTGATACGAAAGCCGCCCACATTCCATCCTCATCGTTATATTGATGCTACAACAGAATGAGTATGAGAAGCCTGCTGCGTGGCAAGACTTGCCTTGGAGGATGTTGTTCAGTTTGTTAACACGGGACGACACACTGAGATCAATGCTTTTGTCGCCAAAGTCTACCACAATACCGCCCATAATAGATGGGTTAACCTAGATGATGATGAACAAATGGAAATCTGGGTAGTGCTAAAGTGCAAACCTTGTTGACCACTTTCAAGGACTTTGCATGCTGGGCTGCTTGTGACTGCTTGAGAACGGACTCGAGTTTTACAGCAGCATCCCTTGGGAGCGGTGCGGCCGAAGTAACAATAACCTCCAACTCTCCCTTGTACTTTGCGACAAGTTCATTGAAGCCCTGAATGACGCCTTGGGTCTCGTTCAGTCTGCCATTGTCTGAAAGGACAGCAAAGAGATTTTTGGTGACGTCGGAGACTGGCTCCTTCTTCGGACCCTCTGCTTTTGCATAGAGTGCAGTAAGACCGGCGGTGCGTTCCTTTGCCGAGAGCGTCGGATTTGAGACGAACGCGTTCAGTTCGGGTGTTTCGGAAATGGACTTTGAGATGGTGCTGAGCTCGGTCTGCACCTTGGAAAGTGCCTGGGGTGACTTGGCGAGAGCGGCGGCGTAGAGGGCGTTGGAGTACTTGAGTGCGATGGAGGATGCCGCGCGACGGCCGTTGGTTGCGGCGAGACGGTGAACGGTGGAGGACAACATTGGAAAGAGAGTCGGAGTTTGATGCGGACGTGACCGGGCATAAGAGTAGAATAAATTTCCCACGGATTGGGTGTTTTCACTTCGAGTTCATCATGCCAGCCGTCAACGGGGTGCACACTGTTTCCGAGTCTCGTCCTTACTTTGTTCTTGTTACCGGCTTCGGTGTGAGTCCACCCTACCCAGTAGTTTAATTCATTTCATTCCATTTACCTCGCTCCTGACCTTCACCCGGGCCCAGCCATTCTCCCGATACCCCGTCAATCCATCATGGCTCGCCGTTCAACCCCTCCACAACGCTCGCATACTCGTCGAAGTCACACCAGACCAAGTCCCACCAGATGACCCTCGGATCCCCCCTCCTCCCTTCCCAATCGCAACTCAGACGACTACCCACCGTGAAATCCGCATAACCGCCCTCAATGTACCCGTCACTTACGACGATGTCTTATCCATCGTTCCAGGTCTCCATGCTCGCCCCCCTGTTCTCCCACCAATAGAAAACGCCTCCCCTCCGCCACCGAATGGCTATGATCTTGTTCTTCATGTGGGAGTCGCCGGTCGCGGTCCTCTGCGGATCGAACGAACCGGTCACAAATTCGGTTATAATATGAAGGACGCGAATGGCTGTCATGCACCCGTCGTCCGTGTTGCACGTGAAGAACCCCCTCGGGGTCCTTCGGAACCTTCTCCAGCCGAGCGGCTGGAAAGGGCTCGATTAGGGTATGACTTAGATGCCCCCATCGACGGCGGCGAACCCCCGAAACGTGGCTTCGGCAAGGGATATGAATCATTCCCAGAAGAGTTGTATACTGATGTCGATGTTGAAAAACTTGTTCATCATCTCAAAAAGTCTGGCGTCGAGGTAGGCATATTGTTCCTCATCCATGATATTGCCTTGTGAATGTTTGATTCCTTTGCTTTCTTTTTCTTCGTCTTCTTTTTACAGCAGGTTTATTCTTCCCTAGATGCTGGTCACTATTTGTGCGACTTCATTTACTATTGCTCCTTGGCGGAGAGTAGACGTTATGTGCCCAAAACCGACAAACCAACGACTAAAGTGCTATTCGTCCACTGTCCCCCGGTAGATCAACCTCTGACCACAGAAGAAGTCACAGAAGCAATCAAAAATACAATTATTTGGCTATGTACTTCCCCTACTTCTTGAGGCTTGGATTTTACTGGTTGACCACCAGATGTGGGACTTTGCAGTGGGATACCTCTTGCTTTACGATCAAGATTTCTCTTGTATTATTTTGCTGTCCAACTTTTGCTTCCTTGTCTTTTGTGTGGGTTTGGGTCGGCCGTAGTCACCCGTAGGTAGACTTCCCTTGGGTAGTAAGTTAGTTGTTCTTATAGTTCGGCGGCCAATTTCGGCGGGATTTTCCTGTACCTATAAACAAAACATTTCTCGTCAACTTCCCTGGTCTCGATCAAAAACCACGCTGGGCGGTCGACAGGTAAGATGATTAGCATGAATGCGTATTCGGGTGGTTGAATGATCAGGCAATTCCTCCGATCAGGATACCATCATCTCTAGACTCAGGCCATGGCTACCAACGTCACCTTTCATGCGGGTATGCACACATATCTTGACTGTGACGTTGACACCTCAAATGACTGAGTCGCTAGGCTCTGTCGGTGCCGCCGAGCGCTTCGAGTTGCTCAAACAGAAAGGGGTCACCATCTGGCTAACTGGCCTGAGCGCGAGCGGAAAGGTCGGTGCAGCTTCACCCTCCGGTCTTCTCTTTGCTCAGTCCAGTCTCACGGTGGAGTCAGTCTACCATCGCATGTGCTCTCGAGCAGCATCTCTTGCACCAACAGAAATTCTCATACCGCCTCGACGGAGACAACATTCGCTTCGGATTAAACAGGGATCTCGGCTTCGACGAGAAATCCCGGATCGAAAACATCAGACGTATCGGAGAGGTACGGATCCATAGAACGTCATCGATTGATCCGATCTGACAAATGAAACGTTCGTTCTTCAAGGTCTCAAAGTTGTTCGCGGACGCAGGCTGTATTACGATCACTGCTTTCATATCTCCTTACCAAGCCGACCGGGAAATAGCTCGCGAACTTCATCAAAAGGCTGACCTGTCCTTTGTCGAAGTCTTTGTCGATGCCCCCCTCGCTGTCGTGGAGGAGCGTGACCCCAAGGGGTTATACAAGAAAGCCCGTGCTGGAGAAATCAAGGGTAAGCTATCTTGCCGTTGTTCTAAACAGGAGTATCATCTACGAACATTAGATTTCACCGGAATATCTGCACCATACGAGGCGCCAACGCACCCTGAAATTCATATCAGAACCGATCAATGCGACGTGAATCAAGCAGTAGAGGTCATTGCGAGATACCTTAGCACACACAACTATATCTGAGGTCACCATGGATAATCCGGATAGATGCCAGCGCGCAGTTCACTAGGAAATTGTAGGGTATAGGGATAAGTGTTGATGTGTACCAATGGATGACTACCAATGCGATGCATGAAGTATGGGAGATTTCAGGGATGTTCCGTCGCTAAAGCGCGCCTTGGTTGATCATGGACACTGCTTTCCCCATTACTAATAGTGTGGAAGGAGGCTTGCTCTGTTGGCGTCTCCTCCTGCTCCTCCGCTATCGTGTCGCCACCTGATTGTTCTAGCATGTTCGCAAAACCGACCTCAATGACAGAGAACCATTTCGTGAGGTCATCTACTGTCCGAGCAAGGTGGGAATTTGTGGCCTCGTGTGACTCCATAAGGGATACGAAGTCGAGTGGCTGAATAGGTGGACCTAGAGTGGACTCCACGGGCACCGAAGTCAACGAAAGCGATGTGGCATGTGAGAATTTCGAGAAACCGGGTCTACCTCGCCTGTCACTGCGTGGCGGCGAACTACTTCTCGTGTTGGGAAGTGACATCGTTGATGCATTCGCATCGGCACGGATACCCAGGTTATGCGAACCAAACGGTGTGGGCGAAAGGATGTTGGCCTGAGAGTTAGGAACGATGGTTGATGGGGATGGGGGGAGTAAGTCGGCCAATCCCATTTGATGCTCGGAAGTGAGAAAAGGTACCTGGCAGAATCAATGAATAACCGAGCAGAGGAAACGTGAAGGGCTCTACCTTTCCCGCGTCTTTTAGCCCTGGGAAGACCAAGCTTTTCACAGAATTAGCGCCGTCGCTTCCTTTGCTAGAAGCGCTGCCACTCCTATCTCGTACAGCAAACGGCCTGACAGGAGGCATGAGGGGCGATACTGGCGTACTTTCCATAATAGCGACAGAAGCTTGGCGGATAAGACTGGGTTTCCTTCCAAGGGGGGCTCTAGAGGGAGAGCTCTCGGCTGGAGAAGAGCCGGCATCGGATGTGTTAGTAGATCGTGATCTAGCAACCGGAGAAGGACTAGTTGGAGGAAGGTGAGGAGTAGGTATTGAAGATGTAGTGTCCTGTGAGTAACGAGGCTGATAACTTGGAAAGGAAAATTCATTGTATTTGGCCAACTGGGCGTCATCTACTCCTTCCGAGAGCCCGACCTTTTTCATACCAGCTAACTCACGTGCGGGCGACGAAGAAGGCGGCATGACCGGAGGTGTGACCGGAGGTATGGTGGTGGTCAATGGAGGTGGAAGAAATGGTTTGAGGGTGCCGTTTGCAGTGTCGTCATCGAAGAGGCCACGCAAAGAAGTCGGTAGGCGGGTTGGTGTAGGGCGTACTGTCGGAGCCGCGGACGGTGGGTCAGCGGAATTGGAGAGATCCACATCCACATCCTCGTTTGGCACGCTCATGGGCGATTTACGCCTAAGGGTATCAAATTCCCAGAGGTCGTCATCCTCTTCAATAATATTTTGTAAGCTAGAGAGGATGAGTCACTTTCTCCCCATACTGTGAAGAAATCTTACTCTTTCTTTTCCTCGCCTTCCCAGTCAAGAGGTTCCGCAAGGCTGGCTCTGGAGCCCCCACTTTGAATCCACGCATCGTATCTGAGGATTAGCTCTCTTAATACAGATATGTTCACTTTTGCAGCGGATTTGATCCACTTTGTCTTGGTAAGTTCATCTGCAGAAAAGCGCTGATAGGGAAATCAGTAAGACGATCAAATGGAGAGCTCTAGGTACACACTTCACTAGGTGATTCTCGAAGGCAATAAGAAACAAAATCCCTCATGTCCTTGCTACCGTCCCCTTCGTTCAATTTTGGAGGTTTGACTTTAGAAATGAGTTGCATGACTTTGATAGCATCTCTCAAGTCAGAATGTGGAGGGGCACCCTTGGCCATCTCATACACCATAATACCCAAGCTCCAAATGTCCGCCTTGCTGTCATAAACGGGTGTCGATTGGGCCACCTCCGGAGCCATCCAATTAGGGGTGCCCATGAGCGTATTTCGCTTGGAGGTCGTTGTGGCAGACAAAGCGGAGACGCCGAAATCGCAGATCATGACCTTTCCGGTTGCGGTTATGAGAATGTTGGCAGCCTTGATGTCACGGTGAATGATTGCGGATTTGTGAAGGTAGGTAAGCCCGACGAGAACTTCGCGAGAGATGATGACGATGAAGCGTTCTTCGAGGACCCCGTCCTTGGAGGTCTGCATGAGGGTACGAACACTACCACCTTGAGCGAACTCCATCGCGATCCAAACACGGGGGCCATCTAAGAAACAACCATAGTACTTGGTGACGTTGGGGGCATCACGAAGCTGTGTCAAGAGAGCTACTTCGCGCTGGATTGCTTCGACATCGTCATCTGCTGTATCGAGGTTGATGATCTTGAGCGCGACAATGTTACCTGTAGGTAAATGTATACCCCTGTGAACGGAGCCATATGCGCCCTTGCCGACGGTTTCAAGACGTCTGAAGAGCTGGTGAACAGAAAGCTGCGCCATGCGTTGTATCAAGGACGAGGTCAACTTATTGGCGCCATCGCGTAGCGTGGGAATTGAATAGTTTACAACCTGAACTACTTTCAAGTTGCAAGATGTTGTCCACGAGCTTGTTCTCCTCCTTCACCAGAGCAGTTCGGACGATTCACCCTACACTGTATACTGGTGCCAGGATAACGAGCTCTCTGAGATGGGCACTACCGCTTCGTCTCACCGACATCACCGGCGTTCGCTTTGCCTCGCGCGGAACAGAGTACCAGCCCTCGCAACGCGTGAGGAAGAGGAAATATGGGTTTCTCGCGAGGAAGAAGACACCAAGCGGGCGTAAAATTCTCCAACGTCGCCGTGCCAAGGGTCGTATGTTTCTGAGCCATTGACACGTCTATGGTGCGTTTCCGAAAGGATATTTGAACATTATGCTGAGAGGTTCTCCAGCTTCTCAAAGTCTAGACATCCTCACAGCAGTGCGGGTTGGATGGTCGCGGTCAAAGAGTCGGTGAACGGATCAGTCAGGACATGTAGTCGTATTCTAGAAATGGCATGCGACCCCCCTGCTAACTTGGCTGAGGGATGATTCGATACGATCTTGATCTCAACTTACAATGGACTTTAGCGTAGACCCAGTTCAATCAGTTCCGCGCGAGTTTCTCGCAGTCATTCTTGCAGGATTTGGCAACGAGTCAGCGTCGGCTTTTCTTCGTTTCCATCGGTACTTACTTTCACCAGGCTCCTTCCCTTGACGGGTGACATTGGTGATGATCCTTTTCCCAAAGCACTACTCCCCGTTTCTAATAGGCCCATGGTCGACTATGTTCTCTCCTGGGTCGAGCAGTCTGGTATCAAAGGTGCGACCCTCTCTAATACGATCGATGCACATCACAGACTAGGATGCCAGACGTCCTCCTTATCTGTCCTTCCTCCCATCGCCCCTCAATATCACACTATATCCATTCAGAATCCCCGGTATCCTCATCGTCTTTGCGGGTCGACATTCAGTCCTTTGATGAGACGCAGGAACTAAGTGTCGGAACGTGTTCCATCCTCAGGCACTTCTCCAACCGCATCCAAGAAGACTTTGTCTTACTCCCTTGTGACTTTATCCCCCCCTCGACGCTTCCTCTCTCTCGACTTTTGAATAAATTCCGCTCCGAAGCTACCACGGATGGTGCAATCGCCACTACTTGCTGGTTCGAGTCACCCAAGTCGGATAAATCTGCAGCTCCTGACGAGTGGGGCTTTCTTTCTCAATCTTACCCAATAGTTTGGGACGACTCTACTGAAACGTTGTTGTACATCGACACCCTTGACGACACAGACAAGAATGCAGAAGAACTCGAGTTGAGGATGAACTTGCTCTCGCGGTACCCTCGTGCAAAGCTCTCATCCAAGCTTCAGGACTCTCACGTCTATGTCTGTAAACGTGAAATACTGGACGCATTGCAACGCAAGACCGAGCTAGATTCCCTGCGGGAGGACTTTCTCCCCTGGTTGTGCAGAGTGCACTACCAATCAACGAAGCGCTTGAAATATGGACGTGGTACGGGAATATCTCCAACCGACGTTGGTTACACTTGATCATTTTCCCGAATAGTGCTTGGCTCATTTTCCGACGTTGCGGCGCGTGCTATATCTATGAGACACTCCACTCTCCACACAGCCGGGACTACGAAGACTAGAATATCAGCATATAATCATTCGATTACATCTTCACCCTTTCAACAAGGTCGTGAGCTGGGACACTCTGTCCCACCTAGCCCCACCGGCTCTGACAATGTTTCCATGGAGACAAGCAGCCTCAGAGTCGGTGTTATCATTCACCGAGAGGAGAACGGTTATTGTGTTCGAACCAATAATTTACCTGCCTTTTTGGAAGCAAACCGACATGTAAGTTCTTCACGCATACGTGTGTATTCATCCCTATTCACCGCCACATATACAGTTTATCAACGATACTTCTTACACCTTGCCCGTCAGTCCGCAGAAACGAGCCCTCATCGACCCAAAGGCATCAATTTCATCCGATTCGACGATCGGTGATTTCACAAAAGTCGATGAGAAGACGACAATCAAGAAATCTGTCATTGGGAAGCATTGCGTAATAGGAAAGATGGTAAAAATTGTTGGCTGCGTACTGCTTGACCACTGCGTGGTCTCAGATGGGCGAGTACGAGACTTGGTACTTTCATTCAAACAGCTGAGCATCATATAGGGCAAAACTTGAGGGTTCTATTCTCGGCAGGAACACAAGGGTTGGGAGCAAGGCCGAGTTAGTGCGGTGCGTCACGCAAGGTGGATATGAAGTGAAGGAGAATGGTAGGTCTCGTGAATCGCACATCTTTTGTTTTCACCCACGTATCCCTCCAGAAAGTTATCGAAACGAGAAACTTGATGTTTCTGATTGGGGAGCAGAGACTGAGGATGCGGATGAGAACGACGAAGACGAAGACGACGACAAGAGTGCTAGCGATGAAGAGGCAAAGTAGAGCGATGCATATTCGTCTAATAGCAGAAACAAGATATAGAGTACCTCAGGCGCTAATAGTATCCAGCTATCGTGCTCGCTGTGACAAATGTCCCGCCATCTGGTTTCCAAGACCTTGTGCAAACCGAGAACCACGACCTCGGGTACTACCTATCATGCGAAACTCAGTCCATCTGCGCAAATGATGATATTGAACCTTACCGCGTAGACCACCCCTTGCTCTATCTCCTCTACCACGACGCTCTTGGGTCTGTTCACCTCGTTTCTCGCCTTTTGTATCTCCCCGGTCTCCCCATCCAGTGGTGTTGCCAAGTTTCACGTCCAACACCTTTTCGTTCTGTTCAACCATATTACTAATTTTCTCGGCAATGACTTGGGCGAGTTGTTGCGGGCGTGAAAGTTCAATGCGGTGGAACACGACGACGCCAGTAGATTGGTCCAAGGATGCAGACAGTTCCTCATTCCAGATCATCTTTGAAATGAGTGACGTGACCGTCCTGATCGGCAATGAGAAGGTTCGCGAAAGGAGAGAAAGAGAAAGGGTGGAGTATAACGGGGCGTATGTAAACAAGTAAGTCCGAAGACCCTGTTCTTGAATGCGCCTAAGGACGTTTGTTGAATATCCGTATCCTCCAGACGGAGCGGTGAAGACTCACTTGGCTAGCATCTCTTTCACAGAAGCAGACTCCGGCATAAGGCTCCAAATTTTGATGCTCTGAATGAGGTCGCGGCATTTCTCCCATTCGCCATCTTGTAGCGCCTTGCTTGCTTGCATTATATGGTCGCGTGTACTCTCAGGCGGTCCGGTAAAAACTTGACGGTCTGCAAAATCCAACAGACGGCGGAAAGGCTTCGAAATTACTTTCCTCTTCTGTTCCTCCGAGTCGATAGAGGCGAGCAATGGGATTTCCACCAGCATACTTGATACAAGGAATGCAGCCTCCAAGAGTTCTGTGTTGATGTGCATATGGAACGGAAGCTGCCTAGCTCGCTCGGCTCGTTCTTGTTCATGAGTGAGCTGTGCTTGAAACCGCTGTTGGTGGACACCCTGAGCTAGAAGTTCCTTGACACGCTGGGTTGCGAAAATATCATGAAGCATCGCCTGCGACTCCTTGATCAAACCACAGCGGAAGGCGCAAAGACCAAGCTGGACAACGGTACGGTTGTAGAGTATTTGTGTGGCCACATCAGCCGAATGAATGGACTCTTGAAGGTGTGACATCAGTAGCATGTCACGGGCGGTGTAGAAATCATTATGAAGAGCGTGATGATAGATGTGGCTCAGTATAGCCCTGGTGCGCAGCAAAGAATTGTCGGCTTTGTAAAGGTGGACACATAAAACGTGGATTAAACTCGACGTGGTGGAGAGAGAGGCTAATGCAACGCTTGGAGAAGCCTCTGATGTACCCAGAGAGGACTCGAGAGCGCTGACGACTGCGTCTGGCTTGGAGTGTGTGAGCAAAATGGACTATCGTGCAGGTTCGTGTATCGTACCTTTGAATAAATGTGCTCGAGGCGTCGCATAATTACTCGTGCGAGCGGCTCTGGTTGCGAAGAACTCTCGTAAAAAGCTTGGGCACGACATATCGTCCGATAAAGTACCTTCTCATCCTTGAGACGATCCACGTACTCCGTGCCATGAGGGTCAATATTTTGCAGGCTCTTGGTAAACTCGTCGTCTAGACGATCTACAAAGCTCATAATGCTGCCTCTAATGCGAACTACACCGTCCGGCTCAGTGTCAGGGGAGCGTTCAAGGAGTTCATCGTAATCAGCTGTGTTCTCCTGTATTGAATATGCGGAATCTTTGGCGACAATCGAGATGAGTTTATCGACCTCGCGTTCGGCTGCTAGCCATAGGTCTATTGGCATGTAGGACGTCACCGATGAGTTATAGTCAAACCGTGAAGAAACGAGGGCCAAAAGGACACGGATGCGCTGGTATGGAGTGACAGCGACCTCGAGCAGTTTCTCCAGAATGCGCATCTGCTCCCCCCGATCCGTATTCTAAAGTAACTATTAGCCACGAAGGAAGCAGTAATTAGACTGTCCGAACCTTCTTTCCCCGTGCTTCGTGTACAATTTTGAGCGTCTTGAAGATAGCATCCGCGGTAAACTGCATCGCTTTACCACCTTTCCCGACTGTCGTGAACTGATCATCCTCAGGTTGCCTTTCCTCTTCGCTATCACTATCGACGATTTTCCTTGGCTTTTTCGTGACCTTTGCAGATGCAGCCTCGACGGGTTGATTATGCAGAGTGTATTCGCGTTCAACGGCCTCCGGGTCCTGCAAGAAGTTGAAGGAGGAACAACGAGTCCAAGCTTATTTCTTACAGCCTGATATTGAGAAATCTCCTTTTCGTACTCCTTGGTCGATTTTTTGACCTTTTGCTTCATGGAGTTCAACGCACGCGCATTCACAGCATTCATCTTTTTCTTTGCCTCCTTTTCCTTAGCCAAAGCAGCATTTAAGGAATCTTCGAGGCTCTTCAGCGTTTTGAGGAAAAATGGGGGAATGGGTTCTGCAGCATTGCTCTGGCGCTGCACGAGACGTAATAGTTTATCGAATTCTTGATGGTCAAATCAGTGTCTGAGACGACAAACCAAACGATTGAAGCAAACCTGCAGATATGGCCCCCCAGTCGTTGATTTTGAGAGCATTATCCATCACTTTACCAGTCGCCTCGATCTCCTCGAGACGTTTGTCTTTGGAACTTTTGACGACGCGCTTAACATCTTCATCCTCATCACTTTCTTCGTCCTCGGTGTCACTCCGTAGAAACCTTCCTTTTTTCTTCTCTGTCTCGGCCTCGATCTCTTCTTCCGACTCAGACTCCTCAGAGCTACTGGAGTCGCTGCCGGCTGTGCGAAGGAATCGAGACATGCCGGTCGGTTTCGCTGGCTTTGGGGCAGCTTCTTCATCGCCGCTGGTAAGGAGCTCCTCGTCGGACTCCTCTGTATCAGAATCGGAATCGCCAACCTGTCTGAAGAAGCGGGACATGATTGGAGTTGTGAGATCGTTATCACTCGAAATTTTGCGCTCTGCGTGAGAACCCTCACCTGGAGGAATGTTACGTAAACGATAATACATAGGTATTGGATTAAACCGGCTCATATCCAACGAGCTCGAAAACTATAAGATACCTGCTTCCGCTGAACATGACAAGAATAGTCCTGTAATCATGAGCGAGTCGTGACTAGAAAACATCCAGCGAGTGGGGACAGTCAGAGGCAACATGACCATAGCCTTCACAATCTACACAGTAGAGTTCTGACCCCGAGTTAGGTTTAGGACGTGCGAGGGGCACAGGCGCATCTTCCTTGAGGAGATCGCACGTGAAGATGTCATGGCCTGGCCGCTCGCATATCTCACACACGTCCTCACGCGAGGCGGAACGGAAGTCATCGTCACTGCTCACCACAGTCGATGCACTTGATGCTCGGCGCTGTTCAAGGTCGGCGGGTTCCATGCTATTCTTCGACAATTTTTTAGAGCGAGAAAGCTTCTCCTTCAGATGTTCAATCTCCTGCTCGAGCTCATCCTGCAGGGTCGTGTGAGTATCGGGTAACATTTATCATTCGTCGACGCACTTCGCGGTAGATCTGTGGCACAGAAGTTAGTCACAGTCCAATCATAGGGCTAGTTCTTGGGTCACCTTTGATTCAATGAGCGTCTCAAGCTCACTGATTTCTTTGTTGAGCTAAGGATTTCTTAAGTCTTGTCGAAGCTGACGACAATGCCACACTCACGTCATGGGTTGTCCGAGCCGTCCTCATCTCTGCATCTGCAAGTCGTTTCCTGAGCTGCTCAATTTCGCCCTGGGAAACATTAGATCAAGGATAATTCCGAAAAAAGCTGCAACTGACCTCATACTTCTTTTGAAGATCCAAGGAAAGAGCCGAAGGATTTCCAGCATCAAGAGCAGCTTCTTCTTTCAAGAGGCCCTGTTCAACGTTATCTTCGAGAATCTTGAGTTCCTGAGAAAGGTGTTAATATGGGCAAGGTGAAAACCGGTAGAAACAGACTTGTCGCAGTTGATCAGTCTCGGACATCAAAAGCCTGTTTTCGGCCTCCATCAATTTATTGCGCTGAGTGACAGCCAATGTCTCCTTCTGCAGTTCCTGAACAATGTGCCTATAAATACTTGACTCAGTGCATGCGACAGCACGTTTTCAAATATCATACTTAAGACCTTTGATCTCTTCTGATTCATGTTTGGATGGTGACTTGGAGAGTTCAGGTAACCCGTTCATTGGCAACTCGCGATTTAATTTCTTACGGAGGCTGTCCAGTTCCGCCGATCGCTCGTCCAACGTCATGCGCAACGACTGAACCTCTGCCTGTTCATGCTCAAACATCGAACGCCAGCGTGTAGCCTGTAAGGAGAGATAAGCCATAATCACTGTGAACTAGCGTTACCGACCTCCGTATTACTAGTCTGTGCGCTAGGCTGCGAGGGTGACCGTGAGTGTTCGAGTTCGTCCTTCAGATCTTGAATCTCATCCATTAACCGAGTACGTTCCATGGCGGCTTGACGAGACAGTTCAGCAACTTTCAAGGACACGTCGTTGGTGCCTATATCAGCTGCCTTTAAAAGAGATCAGCGGTAAAATGAGGGCAAGGGCTCTGACGTACAGCTGCATCAGTTCGCAAGATCTCGATTTCAGCTCTTGCATTCTCTAGCGCAAGAGTGCTCTCCCTCAGTGCCTCTTCGACTTCCTCAACACGACTCTTAGCTAATGCTTCGGCCTTTGCAACTTGCTCTACAGCCTTGCGACCTTCAGTCAACTCATTTCGCATAGAGTCCTCTTTCTCCTTAAAGCGCTTGATCCTGTCTCCCATAGCGGCCTCTTCCCTTTCAGCTACTGCCCGGGCATCCTCAAGAGTATCTTCCATCATGGAAAGCTTTTTCTGAAGGTGTTGAACTTGCTCTCGGAGCGTTTCGTTGTCGATCTCAAGAGCCGAGGCAGCGTGCTGTGCCGCGAGGCCAGGTGAAAGTGGAATTGTTGATTTCCTCACCTGATCTTCGAGCGCAATGACCTTGTCCTCCATTTCGTACCGCCGCGCGTCTGCTGCGCTCAGACGTTCTTCGTAGAGTGCGATTGTTTCCTAACAAGCTGAAAAGTCAGAAGCGAAAAGCAAAGAACTTGAAAGACGTCACCTGTCCTGCCTGACGAAGCTCATCAATCTGTGATCCTAACTCTTTCCGCTCCGAGTCGAGTTCAGTTGAGACTTTTTCGAGACGCGCTTCCAAAAGGCCGATCTCTGCGTTCTTGGCCTTCAGAA
The DNA here is from genome assembly GCA_038089535.1 of Hemileccinum rubropunctum. NCBI lineage: Eukaryota > Fungi > Basidiomycota > Agaricomycetes > Boletales > Boletaceae > Hemileccinum > Hemileccinum rubropunctum. The sequence goes on along the minus strand of JBBPLC010000035.1, from coordinate 34,227 downwards.
GTGTATCGCTTTCGTGCTCCGCGCCTTCTTTAGCTTCGATAGCCTCCTTGAGACTTCTGACCAACGCCTCGCTAGTGTCAAGCTTAGCTTGTGTGTCGTTCAGGCGTGCATCATTTTCCGCTTTGGCACGTTCCAGTTCTGCAGCAATCTGCGCGTTCGACCGCTCAAGAGATTCTACCTTGGAGTCCTTCTCACTCAACTTCCGCTCCATGATGCGCAGCTCTTTCTCTGTTTCTGCTACAGTGACAAGAGCGGAGTCGCGATCCCTCTCTAAATTTTGGCGTTGTTCAAGATCTGAGCGAAGAGACGAGACCATATCTTGTAAAGATGTTCTCTCTTGTTGAAGTGTCTCTATGCGAATATTGAGAGCGGCTATCGGTGATGATTCGTATCCCTCGATCGCGTTAGCAGTAGCGGTAGACTGGGCCTGGGAAGCAGATGAAGTTGGAACGTTACTGGTATCGGGAACAGTCGAGTTGCCTATTAGCTGGTTTATTTTGTCTTGCAGAGCCTGACTTGCCGCTGTCAGATCCGAAGGAGAGTGAGAACAGTCCCCTTGAGCGTGGTCATCCTGGATGGGGTCGTCGTTGAGAGAGAAATTAGAGCCAAAGGATGTTGATCGGGCCGGAGACGCAGGTGGTGGCATGGCGACGGAACTGGGTATCCTGGGTCTAGGGGTGTTGAGGGAGGCTCTGGACTTGGGCCCGGGCATGAGTGAACCATTCAGGGAACTGGGAGCTTTCGCCGCACCCGCTTTTGGAGTAGTAAAGGGGGAATCGGATGATCGCGCGCCACCATCAGTATTGAAGGAAGTCCGAGACGGAGAAGATGGCGCTTTGAGGGAATACTCGGTTTGACTTGGACCCGAACGCGAATTCAATTGCTTGGCTGTCAAACCGATGTATTTGGAAGCTCGAGAGCCTGAAGTAATCTGAGTCTCCAAGGCAGGCGGGACTTGGGTATGAGATTTTCCAAGAGCAACGATAGGCTTGGACTTGCGCGCAGCTGGTGTATTACCTGGAGTGTTGATGCGGCCAGACATGCCCAGTGGATTTGCCCTACTGCTATGTGGTGTGACACGTCCATACGAAGTAGAAGGCGTCATGCGTCCAACGCTGATGGAGAATGGAGCGGAAGGGGTCACTCGTCCAGAGAGCGAAGGCGTTACATGACCACCGCGAGACGATGCGACGGATGATGGACGACAATTTGGATCTACGGTGGGGGGAGAGAGCTTCGCGGCAGCCACAAACACGCCGCAATCTGGAGGACACGCGAAATATCGTTTCCTACATGGAAGCGTTAGCGCATAAAAGGACATAGAACGACAAAGCAACAGTTTCGTTTAGTTATTTGAGACGCGTAAAACTCACTCGTTGACGGAACCATCATTTTTGCCTTTGCCAGCAAATCCTCCGCTGAGCTCCACACCTGCCCAGAGGCCGGGCTTCCCATCTATCTCGCCAATATACCTCAGAACACCTTCGTAACCTAGGGATTCGATCCGAACGTTATCGCCGACCTCAAAAGTCCGACCAGCACGACTGACACTCCTAGGAAATACATCAGACCGACGACTGGGAGGACGTGCAGTTGGGGTTCTGGCACGCGTTGGGGGTGCAGATGTGACGGAGGAGGGGCGGCCGGTGACAGAGCGTCTTCCGGACTGGAGAGCAGAGAAAGAGGATTTTGGAGAGGAAGAAGAAGAAGAAGAAGGGTTGGGGGTGAAGCTGGCGCGATGTTGTGCAGGATCGTTTGCCTTGATAGCCTCTACAAATGCACGTGAAGCAAAGTCGTCGTTGACGAGGACGGGCTGGGTGATGGTGACATTAGACGCGGAACGAAACCTGCCTGGTTTGGGTATACCGCTCGTCTTCCCAGGCGTCGGGATACCGGACATTCTCAATCTCCCCGGAGTAGCGGTCATGGCGATGATCGTGTCCCGGCGGGGTCACTTTGCACATATTTAATTGAGGCATACATATCATCACGTGATCTGGTAGAAATGGCATTACAGAGTAGAAAACAAGCAAAGTGTAATTAGCCACGCTTCTTCGACACACCGACAGTCTTCCCGCGACGACCTGATATCATATGAGCGACTTCATTTCATCGTGCGTTCGTTTACTCACCGGTGGTTTTGGTGTGTTGGCCGCGCACTCTCAATCCCCAGAAATGTCTCAGACCACGATGTGCCCGAATCTTTTTCAATCGCTCAAGATCATCTCGCAGCTTCGAGTCAACCGCGTTCGACAAGATCTGATAGTCTTTGCCATCGACGATATCTTTTTGTCTGTTCAAGAACCACGTGGGAATCTTGAACTGCGTAGGGTTTTGGATAATGGTCACAATACGCTCAAGTTCATCCGAGTTGAGCTCTCCAGCACTGCGGGACCCTGAGTCACACGAGCCGCGGTCCGTAAAAAAACTCACCGCTTGTTCAGGTCTACATCGGCCTTCTTGCACACAAGGTTTGCATAGCGGCGGCCAACGCCCTTGATCTCTGTCAGGGCGTACATAATCTTGCGCTTGCCATCAACGTTGGTGTTCAAGAGACGTAGAATGTGCTTAAGAAGAGACATGAGCGTGCTTCCAAGGAGTAGGGTGTGTGTTTGCACCTGAAATTGTTGGTGGGGTTCGGGAACAACAAGGGACATGATGATGATGCAACGCCTAGGCAAGAGGTTATCAGTTTCACCCAAGTTCAGCATGATACATCCAGCAGAGAAATCGATCTCCGTCGAGCCATCGGACCCGTTGGAGCCAGTTGGCCATTCTGGAAATCGTTCTATGTCTCAAAAATGCCCTCACCTGGATCAAGTCGGTCTGGGGGATGTCGTCAACGTCGTCGATACGGCTCTGCTCGTGAGATCGGAGTTTCAATGGCTGGCCAATGCCGAGAATTTGGTCACGTGGTGGAGTGGCCTGTGACACGTCCGAGACGCGCCAACACTGGTTGGGATTTGAAGCTCCATGAGATTCACCATTCATCTCCTCTTCCCGTATTCATTCAATCTAACTCAATGCCAATAACGACGGTAAGGACCACCCGTATCTTGCTTGAAATTTTCCTTGACATTTCCCTAGTGCGATTTCCCGGAAACGCTCAAAACTGAAATCGATTCAGTCCGCAGGAAAGTCACTCTCGGTGAATCTGAAGAGACATGGGACACAATTGCACAAGGAATTATGCATCTGACTAGCCTGTGCAACATCGGTGGTTGCCAGTTCTCGTCTGAAATGGTCACTGCCATTCGTTCGTTATCCAGACCATTAAACAACGCTTTGAACTCTGAGCGTAGTAGGTTATCGGGTGCTGCAGCTGAACTCGTAACAGCGTTAGCCACCGGGCTGGGTTCGTCATTCGAACCTTTGGTCTCTCTGTTTGTTCCGACCTTATTGGCTTTGTGCGGTCGGACAAATAAAGTCTTCACCTCGCGTGCTAAGGGATGCATCTTTACTATCATTCAGCACACTCATCTTCCATCTCTCCTACCCTATCTTGCCGAGCTTGCCAGTCACAAGTCTGTTTTTCCTCGTCTGACCGCCGCGGAAGGCATTCTGGCCTGCCTCAATTGTTTTAATCCCCCTGACCTGGAAAAAGAGACCCGTGCTCGTATTGTTGAAGATTTTATCAAGTTGACGGCACGTGATGCTAGTGCGGATGTTCGGAAGGCAAGCAAGGAGGTTTTCAAAGCATACAAAACATTGATGCCTGCAAGGGTAGCAAGGTATTTTAACGACCCTTTGCTTGCATGTTGTAACTGAATTGTCTTCAAGCTTCGTTGCTCCGCTTACCCCCGTGGTAAAGAAATACCTCGATATCCAGGCTGGCCCTTCGGGCACCCACGGTACATCCTCTAATGCAGGGCAAAAGCAAGCAAGTAGGCCTTCTAGCCGTGCGAACAACAAAGTAGCGGAACCATTAGCGGTTCAACGACCTGCAAGCTCGACACTTTCCAAACCTCCCACTCGTCCAACCACAAATGATTCCGGTCATAGCACAAAACAACGGCAAGCTGCCCATGGTCCTCCAACCGCAGTCGACGTTCGCGTTCCTCGGCAAAGAACCATGTCCCAGATGCAGCGTGACCCTCCACCTCGTAATTTACACATCAGCACGCAATCATCCAGCACCGCACAGCGTTGTGTTGTAGCGACATCTGCTCCTGCTCGTCAAGTTGTACAGCAACCTGCACCAGGTGCTGCTCGAGTCCTGCCTGCTCGGAGTGCCCCTTCAACTGGAGGTCCTCAGCGTCCCCCGCCTCCGCAAATGAAATTCAACCCACCACCCGATCGACTGAAAGTGACGGGGAATGGTGCCAAAAGGATACCGCTTCCATCGGTACCCGTGAACGGACAGTCTAGTGAACGAGTAGCTGCGCCTGTGAACTTGGCAGATCGGGCAGGCGGCGGTGTCGATGATCCTCGCTCTAAACTTCCCAGCCGAATGTTGGCTGCTGGCCGGAGGGTACTTGAAGGACCTCGATCAGCTTCATCATCTACCAAGCCACCCAGCGCATCGGCTTCAACGGCTTCAGCCGTTGTCAGCCGTTCCAGTAAACCATCAGTGAAAGACAAAACGAGTAATCCCAGTGGAGCAGCGCCTGAGCGGCGTCCCGCAGGGAAGATACAGACAGGGACACGTCCTCTGGTCAAGACTGAGCGGAAGGAGACATCACCAACGCTTATTCCTCTGCCACCCAGCCCATCTACTCTGCCTACAGAAATGCCCTTACCTCCGTCACCTACTTGCACTTCTCATCCCACTGATCAAGCACACGACGAACCTGTTATAGCGAGCCTGTCCGGGTCCGCCAATTCAGCTGGGAAACAGTTGAGATCTGCGGAGCCTTGTCGGGAACAGGGGGACATGGACCCTCCTAGTACACCTATCACGACTCTTCTTTCTTCTATCCAGCGTGGCTTCCTTTTCACACCATCTTCCCCCCTCTCACCACCTCAGAACTATCTTCCAGTCCCTGGTAATTTGCCGGAGAGGAGACAAGACACGATAACAGTGAAGGATTCTACCAAGGGTCCTCTAACTGTAGGTCCTTTCTGTATATCGATCGAAGACGGCGTTGCGGATGGCTTAGATAGACACGCACTGAGGGATCTCAATTAGCTGTACAATCTTTTCCACAGTTGTTAATGCTATCACTTTATCTTCAGTGAGCGTAAATTCTCTTCAAAGTCTTCACGTGCTGCTAGTCACGACGCGGAATGCAGCCGCGACGCGTCCGTTGGCGTAGGCGTGTTGCGTGAGAATCGAGGCGTTTATTAGCTATGGCTCATTCAAGTCGTTGTTAAACCACCAATAACTTCGCCAACACAATCTCGTTCACGGCGCACGGCGTTGCCAGGGTGTCATCGCGGCGGTCACGACTTTCTTGGATTGACACCCATCATCCTCCGCGTTCTCAATATCAATGGCCACTGCCCTCAACCGCCGTCCTCTTGGTGCCCGTCAGCAACTTCAGCAACTAATCGGGACACCGCAAAAATCTCGAACCCCTTCAGCATCTGCCAAGCGGCCACGTTCCCCGGAGCCTGCTGGAGATGCGCCTGGTAATCAAACAAATCCCAAGCGGGCCAGGGCGACCCCTACAGAACCAACTGCCACAGCGGCGCCGGATGAGGAGCGGAAGGACAAAGAGCAGAGGCGACAGGCACGTGAAGCCTCCAAGAACGAGTTTCGCGTCAAGTACACGCGGGCGTTCCCTTCTTGGGTGTTTTATTTCGATCTGGATCAACTGGATCCCGACGCTGCAGCTCTAAGGAGCTCGCTAGCATCCAGGGTCACTCAACTTGGTGCCGTATGTCTATATAGCCTTTTCTTTTTCTTCCGATGACGATTAAATTGCACTTCGCTTAGCGTGTTGAAGATTTTTTCTCCAGCGAGATTACCCACTTGATCACCAATCAATCAATCAATGTTGACGATACCCACTCAAACAAGGAGAATGCCCGAAAGTTGCGCAGCGCTGTCTCGCGCGCGCCCCTATTGCTCAAGAGTCCAATAAAGCTCAAAGGACGGTGAGACCGGGTGCACTAGTCCCGATGCACTGGCATTATACTGATAGTTTTACATAGCGAGGATAGCAACACACAGAACTTTAGCTTGGTGGAGAAAGCTCAAGCATTCGACATGAAGATTTGGAATAGCGCCAAGCTAGATAGCATATTGGAGCGATGTGATGTTCCTGCACCTATGACCACCAAGCATCCACCAGGAGCCCAGCAAACCCCTACGACAAACCAACGAAATCTCACTCGCTTGCTTGCATCGGAACGTCTACACGGAACCACAGAACGTGATCCTACTCAGAAACGTCACGATTTTCGATATTTCTCGAAAGCTAGCTATTTTGTTTTGGTAGAAGACGCGAAGCAGGAATTGGCGACTATTCACACACTCGAGTATCCCATCCATAAAGGACGCGACGGCAAAGAACATGGGGCCTGGCCTATCCTCTATTGCCACCCGCATTCCCGAGGTCCATTTGTCGAGTTCGATGAAAGAGAGCGACGTCGTTGGGAAAAGACTAGACGTGCAGAAGAAGATAAAGAGACTGAGAGACAACAACGGGCGGAGAGGGAACTTAGGCGGAAGAAGCAAGCTCAAGCTCAACTCATCGCTCGTAAAACAGGCGATCTTCGACGGTCTGTATCAATGAGCAATCTGCATCGTCAAGTCGCAAACGCGGGAGTGGAAGATTTTGTTGACCTGGATGCTGATTTTCCGGATACTCAGGCTTCAGCCAATGCATCCGGGTACCTGGCATCAACCAGTGCTTACATCGCCGCTTCGGGCAACAGCGTCGGGATCACTTCTACGACAGGCACGACGTCTGTTGGTGGTGGAAGTCTTCGTGCCCTTGAATTGCCTGCAAACCTGCGTGGGCGCATCCAACAGCAGGTTGTCACCTCTCGCAAGGTGTCTACGTTGGCCGCTGGAAAAGATAACTCAAATCGGCAACCTAGTGTCATGGGACCACCGGACGGCATCCCTGACCGACGCAATGCCCTACTGAGAAAGAGTCGTAGTACAAATACTCTGAGGCTACCTAGGCGCGACGAAGGCAGTAAACCTGGCTATTGCGAATGCTGTAGGGTGAAATTTCACGATTTCGAATACGTAGGTCTTCTATTTGCAAGACCCTGCTTATGCTGAACGTTCGGTAGCACATCCGAGACCGGAAGCATAGCAAGTTTGCCAAGGACGACTCGAATTACCTTCAGTTAGACTTTGTGCTCAATCGCGTTCAACGCCGTACCCGAGAACAATACAAGGAGGAAGAACATCAACACTCGGCCGGAGAAGAGCGACAGTTGTGTTCTGAAGATTATCCGATGCGTGCATCTTCGCCATCACTCAGAGGAAGTGAAGAAGACCTGTGGGATGGTGATGTAGACGCTGATGGAGATGTTGTTCCTGATGACTGAAGTGACATCGCGACCCCTGTATGGTGTACGACTTGTTGGTTTAGCATCATTTTTTATATACACAACCCAGTAGCTGTAGCTTACAGAGCATCGCAGGAATGATCGATGCTCGTCGCTGGACACGACACAATTGGTAATTAGTTTGATGTTGAGATCTATCAAATGGTGGTTACGGACCGGCATAAGGGTAGCTGCCATTTTGTGAAACGTTCCGAGTGGTTGGAGATCAATCCAAGTGTCCAAGGAATTCCCAAGTACTACTCGTTTCGTGGTCGACCCACCATAGCGAGCTTGGCGCACGTACTGAATCTGAAATTCTACACGCTAGTTAGCAAATGAGACACCGTCATCGCTCGTTTCACCCATCGTTGGGGCCCGGGTGACCAACAGCGGAAAACGCAGAACCAGAACGAAACTGCAACCAGAATAAAGCTCTCATGACTGTTTGGTCATGGTCATTGCCCATAGTAAGATGGGGCTTTCAAGGGGGCCGGTGCCGGATTCAAGTTTTGCCAAGTTCTCCGGTCAAGAGACATCATGCCGCTTTGGGGTCACAAGTGGCAGAGGAGAACGTCTAGTACTTGCAAAAACCTCAGTTGCCATGAACGATGTTCAACGTACGTGAAAAGAGTTCCTGCCATTCCTTGGATGATTTGCTCTGTCTGGAGAAGGCTCGACGATATGCCTCCTCCAGGTCAACCTCGGATCAGTCATTCATGTGTAACATGTAAAGGCTTGATGGTTGCGAGTCGCGGTTAACCATGACGCGTCCGCGTGATAAAACTACACATACTAAATTTGGTATCTACCTTTGTACTTCTCGGTCGCCAAGCTTAACTGAAAAACGGGGCATAGACGCTCGGCCAGCTAGCTACAGTTGATTATTATAAGAGGGAGCGTGACAAATTGAACGGCGAGAAATGGCAGGTTCTGGCTACCGTCGAAAAGGAGAGAATGAGTAAATTCGAAAAGTCACACTCATCGTGCCTTAGCGACTCAATGGAATCCAGTATTGGGGGTGAGACACGATGATGTACGTTGGACTCATTTTCGCAGAGCAGTCTTCCCTGCAGGGGGGCTGTTCGAAGCGCTGAGAACGCGTGTGTAGTATCTGGCTCGGTCGAATATCGCGGGTGCAATGATCAACTACTTTACCAGAAAAGTGCCGTGACTCGTAACGTCACGCCTGTAAGTAAGTTCGTCCGGCTTGCGGTACAGGATTACTCTGCCATCCGACGTCTCTGCAGTGCGCTGCTCTACCCTTTGTCTACCAGCCTGACCTACACAGTGGAAATTTCTCCCCTGATTTATTCAAGCCACCGTAAACCACGTCTCACTATCCCCGCAGCACCTCCATATAAGTATGATTTCCTCCCATTCTGCTCGTACTTTTGATCCAATAATTCTTTGCCACTAGTCTCGAGGTGTCTCAAGGACTCGGTAAATATCAGCTGTGATCAATTCCATAGCGCTCCTGCCACTTTCTGTCAGCCACTGAATCTCCCACTCGAACGCCAATAATGTCTGACTCTCCAGAGGAATTGGACTCTGTGGAGGAGATAAACGACGATACCCAACTTACGATACGCATACCGAATCCCAAGGTTTTTATGGCTCGTCAGTCACAGTGGAAAGGTCGACGAGGGAAGCCACGCTGTGACCATTGTCGCATGAACAATTTAAAGGTGAGATCGTTCCTAGTCTAGTTCGCGATTTACGTCGTGACCGTCGTCTAGTGTGACAGAGTTCTCCCAACATGTAATCATTGCTCCTGGGCTAATGGCAGGGAGTGCAGATACACTCCTTTGCCCACCCCAGCACATCGAGGTATTCCGCGGTGCGATAGGTGTCGCCTCAGGAATCTTAAAGTGAGTCCCGTAGACAACCTTGGATAAAGTGGCACTCTTAATGACTGGCGCCCTAGTGTGACCGCAATCTCCCAGTCTGTAATCACTGCGCCGAAGATTCCAAGACGGAATGCAATTACACTCCTAAGAAGCGGCACAAGGTTCCCTCGGATCATGGGACTATTCGGGATAAGCAGATGACACCTTATGGCGCAAAAACGGCCTCCTTTTTGGTTTCTGATATGCCCTCTAGCGAAGAGCCAGTATCTATTCCCCGTAACGGTCAGGGGGATTCCAGCGATGGTCACAGTTTCTATGGACAAAATGTGGCATCATCATCGCAACTCCGCCGTACGAGAGGATCATTACCTGACATTTCTCAAGAAGATGATTCATCATCCTATAATCACTTCAACACGCCGGAACCTACCGGACGCCGGACGGCGCCAGGCTCATCACTTCCTAACATAGCTCCTCGGCAAACACATACCATCAACAAATTATCCTTTATCTCGCATTCCTTCCCCGCCGAGAAAGGAACAACCGTCACAAAGCCCTTGTTAGAGCCTTGGGCACACCCCTTGTTTGCACCACTTCCCGACGTCATTACCCAGAGAGTCAGCAGCGTCAATCCGGTCGAAATGCCAAATAGGGCGGTTTTTGATGAAACTTTCGCACGCTTCTTGAATGGTTTACCCCCCGAATTATTAGAGACGGCGGCTCTCACTCCGGAAGTTTACGCCGACATCTGTCGCTCCTTGTCGGGAAGTGGCGCAGAGGATATCTCGGACCGTTTGAGGATGTGGACTTCCTTTCACCGCGTTCGGTTGGGGTCGGAGAAATATCACCTGTTATTAATTCCTCGGGACGCTTTTTTCCATCTCCCAGCCTCTGAAGAGGAAAAATTGCGGAGGGATTATATCATCCACATTGACAGCCAGCCTCATACTTCCTCGACCGGATCTCCCAAGCCAGATATCATCGGCCATGATCTTGGTGGATTCGAATGGACGAGAGCTTTCGAAAGGTTACCTGTGCGCAATCAAATATATGACATACTTGTCTACGCACATCGCTCTCATGGTTCCACTTCGTCCATGGTTTTTGAAGTGCGACGTATTGGCGTGGTGAGCTGCTGGTTATTTCGCGATTATAGCTATACTAAATTCATGCTCAGGCTACAATAACTTGGCCAATGATGGAAATGTTCATTCAGCTGTGTCCATTGTGCAGTCTGAGGAACAAACCTAGTCCCCCGCATCCTGCCAAAGCCGATCCTCCGCGCGATGAGAGCACTAGGCGCTAGATGTAGGTGGAAAGGCTTTGAACGTACGGTTACCAGGAGAACAGGGTATCTCGTTGAACTGGGTTGCATTTTATATCCATTCATAAATAAGCTATCTCTTACGACTGTAACATCGATGGTGATCTACAATACCGCATCTAAAACAATCGTCATGATTCCAGTACTCGAGTATTGTGGAAGGAAAGGAAAATACTATCAAAAGCGCTGAACTAGCACAGTAACGTCGTCTATCCACTTGTCGTCCATCTCCAAAGTTAGGTTGCGTGAAGCAAGGTCAAGGTCTTCCCCACCTATGCCATCGCGTAGCAAGTCGAATGCGAGGTTCTTGGGTAGCCCCTGTTCCCTCCGCTCTTTGAGGGACCTGCCCACAATGCGAACCCATCTCTGCGCCAATTCACTCTCCGAGAGCGTCAAGTCGATGTGGTCATAAAGATCTAGGAGCCCGTCAGAGCATAGGATAAGGAAGGACTCCGCTGGCGTGTCGAATACACAGTGATGCACGTCCGGTATATCCGAAACGTACGGGGGCGTCAAAATACGATTCGCGTATTGTTCCACCATCGAAGACGACAACCAATCTGGTGTATACCCTCCAAACACTCGGCGTGTGTACACGGAGGGCACCTTTAGCCATGTATCTCCTATAGCTGTGTGAACGGAACAGGGTCAGACGGACAGAGAGAGAAAAAATTAATTCTGCGGACTTACCGCGTGTGGGTGCAAGGTAACCGATGACCCTGTTGTCCGAGATACACGCGTGCTCTCCTGAATGCTCGCGCATGATACGCTGACATTCCGTTCGGTTGCTGCCGTTATGAAGCGCGTTCACGACGAATCCCGACCATTCGCCAGACGGCAATTTTCTGGCGAGCACTTGTGTGTGTGTGCGTATGATGGAGATAAGAAGGCGAACGAATGCTATCAAGCGCGCGACGGCGACTTACCTGCCTGAGAGTCGCCCAAATTGACGATCCAGAGATTTCTTTTCGATGGATCTAATAACGAGAAGATGACCGTGGCACCTTGGGTGCATCGTGCAGAGATAGTCTCCCACTCGGCTTCGTGGCGCTGAATATGGTCTCTGAGCTGATCGGCGCTTAGTTGGCAGAGTCTATCGCAGGGCAGAAAATCAAAGAGATCTGAACGGATGGAGTCGTCTAGATGTCTGATCGCGTTATTGAGGGCCTCTGAGACCAGCTCAGAACTGGGAACGGTGCCCGTGGTACTGCTGAGAAGCGCTTGAAGCGACATTCTTATCATTGAAGGTAGTCGTTTGCAGACGAAATTGACCGTATCATGTCCGCAGTGGCCTATCGACCGCAGGGTCAGCAGGATTGCTTACAAAAAATGAGCTGAGATTAGGTACTTACCGTCGTATACGGCACTGAACTGCCAAATACCTCCGTGGAGGTCCCATTCCTCGATGCTGTATCGGTCTTGGTTGAGGGACACGTATTCGGTGCAAGGTTGAAATGTGACGCTGTCGACCGAGTTGGATGAGCGGGGGTCGCACAGGCGCCGTAATTCACTGTCGACGGCGTTTTTCGGAAGGATATGGTATGTCCAGCGTTGCTTGCCGCCACGACCTAGATCGGTGGTGCAGAAATCCTTGACCTCTTCCAAGGCCTGAAGGTTTTCCGTGGACGTTGCTGCAGAGAGAGAGACGACGTTGTACAACATCTAGGAAGCGACGCTGAAAAGTGCTCAAACTAGTGTGCTCGAGGAGAGGACGATGATAACATGGCGAATGGATTCAAGGGATCTTTATACGTGTTACCTCGATGTTCTTGGGCTCCTCGAGATGAGGGAGGGAAAAACTGGGCCCTTGACCATAATGCCAGTGCGAGAATTGCCTTAGTGTCCTCAGTGACCAAAATTAGCACCACAAGTTGCGAGTTCCAGAACTGGTATAGATCGGGTCCTGTAGGTGCTAGTGGGCTGGGATTTAACCTTACCGAGGGAAAAGGCTACGGTCCGGTCCAGGAGATGCTCGAGAACAGCGCAGTCAAGGGATGCCAGGGAACTGAATGATTTATTGGATTCTGTGCGTGTTGAGGAACCCAGGGATGCCTTCGATAAACATTATAACTAAAGCGGGACATCCCGTATATCCATCCGTCAAGAATACCTGAAATGAAAGGTTCATGGTGTGACCGGGCTATTGAGCATCGTGGCGCATTCTCATGTCACTAGCCCATATGCGTGTACCACGCTGAAGAGGCTGTGATCATTTACGCTAGATTGCCTAGTATTCAATCTAAAACATGTGAGCGAAGGTCCAGCGAGGATAGTACACATCAAACTCACATTTCTAAATTACTCCCATGCGCTCGCCTGCTCCGTCCGAAATAATACTAATAGCAACCGCGTGATAGATTGTGATTGGTATTATTATTAAAGCGTGTTGTTTGCGCAGGGGAGTGGACCGTTCGCAACCTAGAGCTCGTATACGTGTGGAAAAGGCACTTGATTGCAAAGCAGACAACAGAGTGCGTGCAACAGAGATCGAGGGGTGAACCTGACTGAAGAAAGCAGATATATACAATATATACAAAGAAGCGAGCACGAATTTCAAGCGTTTATCTATAGCAAGGTATCACTCATACAGTCACAGTTCGTAAATGGATGTCACCGTAGCTCGAAGCTGGCGAATGCTAAATTGTAGCCACCAAGCTCATAATTGATCTTATCAGTTCTTCGGTAACTCTTGATACGGTCGTCAGCACCCTCGTGCGATACATCCAGACCAGCGGACGAAGAGGAAACGGGCCGGGAAGTTGTCAACGCGGCTTTGAACTCCCTCTGCGCCGCTTCGAGGAGAGTGTCTACCTCGTTCTCCTCGGGATTGACCTTATCCTCGTTCGAAACGAACAAGGTCATGTTAAGTTTTCCGGGCTGGAAGATGTCCACGACACGCTTGATGAGCGTTCGTAAATCAGGGATATCTTTAGCAGAAGAGGTGGGAGTAGTGGCGAGTGGCACATTGCACTCGAAACTGGCATAGGACCAGCCTTCTTCTGGTGTGACGTGGATGGTGTAATAACCTTCGCCTGGGCCACCTGGAGTGTCTCCCCACCTGAGCAAGGCGTTGGAAGAATAGCCACAGGGAGAGAAAGCGTATGCATCTAGCGTGGTGATATGGGGAGGAAAGATATCCGTGATCCCAAGAGCGGCTGACAATGTGTGTCCGACGATGGAGGGTAGTCTCTCCACAGCGACGTCGTCTGCTGGAGAGGGGGGGGCCGAAAAGAAGAAAGGTTCACGGGCCTCGCGTGAGAGGTCACTCATGAGGATCTCGATTGTATAGTCCCGGGTGATACTGATTTCGGGGGCATCAGAAGGTGGCAGGAGGATAGCGTGGTTGGAGTCGACATGCGTTGACGGTGAAACATTGAAAGAATTGAGGGTGGTTCCTTTGATGATCGGGGGGGTTGTTATGTAAAGCAACCAATGGTCGCCATTCACTTTGCCGACGGTGTATGCAGCTCCATTAGGGAATATGGCATCCAAAAATGCAACCTCGTGCTTCCACTCCCGATGGGGGTCGGGTTGACGTTCCGGAAACATGAAAGACTTGCGGGAGTAGAAGCACTGGTACACGGACGGCAGTGAGGCGTGTTCGCGGGCAATGTTGAGGATGCGTGGAAGACCGAGAAGGTTCAGGGTAGTTCCGCATGTCTTTAAGATGATCCGATGAGCAAAGACGAACAGAGACGACTCGCTGGTAGAGAGAGGGTGTTAACAGGGAAAGAAATAAGACCAAAAAAAGGTAGATGGAGCACCTTAGGAGATAGGCATCTGTTTCGTCGCCGTTTATGACGCTAAGGACCTTGCACCTGACGATGTCAAGCATGTCCTCCCAGACGGAGCGAGGGATTTTTCTGAGGCCGACTCTGGCATCCTCTGGGGAGAGAGGGTCGCGGAGACTATCCGCAGAGGGGGCGAACCAAACTTCAAGGAGCTTTTCTGGGCCCTCGAAGGGAGTAGAGGCGTGGAGGGAATTTCTGTGATCGAGTGCCATCGAGGAGTAGGGGAAGGGGATGCTATCGAGGAGGGAAGTCGTAGGCGCCGCAGAGGGCTGTTACAGTATGCATCAAACGGATACTTTTTGTAAAGAAAACGGTTTCTCGCGACAGAGCAGACAGATCTGCCGGGATCAAAAAAGACAAGTTGGTTGAGTCGTGTATCGATCCGACAAAAATCTGAGGACCTGTACAGATCGAGTCGGAATCTGCCGGACTCACTCACACTCGCACCACACTTGCCATATGCTCCGAAGATTGCTCCCTCTCTTCAAAGCCCGCAGGACACCCATCCTACCCACCGCAACCAACCGCATCCTGCTCATCCCCACTCGTCACTACCGATCATCTCACCCACGTCTCACCGACAATAATATACCACCTCCCAATCCCTCCGTCTCGCACCGTCTCAAACAACTCATAAAGTCGTACGGTTGGTATGCACTCGGCGTCTATCTCGTCTTCTCCGCCCTCGACTTCACTGTCGCGTTTGTTGGGATCAAATTGCTTGGTGCCGAGCAAGTGTCGCAGGCAACCGCATACGTGAAGCATGTCTTCTTTGGTCTCTTGCGGAGCAAACCGCCAGAACCAGGTGGGGATGAAATCGAGAGCACGGCAGCGAGCAGCGGCAGCCATGAAGGACTCTACGCCATGCTCGTCTTGGCATACACGATCCACAAGACACTCTTTCTCCCTCTGCGAGTGGGTCTCACTGCCGCTCTGACACCTCGAATAGTAGGCTGGTTGCGCGCGCGAGGTTGGGCTGGCGGACTAGTAGCAAAAGAAACGAGGGAGAGGATACGCATTACAAAAGGCCGAGACTAAGGACTGTCAGTTTGCCTCACGATAGAGTACATTACCTTTTTGTCTATTCAACGATTCAGATCCCAGCTCAGGCTCATGGCATATACCAGTCGGTGCTAAAAACGCGGTTGGTCTGACTAACCAACTTGGCTCAAAGATGACAACATGGACTCAACACGTCCGACATCCATGGTACAACCCATTCCTGAAACGCAGACTATCCCCTAGCGACGACGACGACGACGATTCCAACGGCGTTTCTCACTCCACCGTTTCACCCAGTCACCGGAAGCGAATCAGATACAACTCGCTCGAACACACATTAGCGCACATGACGCTTGGCGGTGCAACTTCCGAGGACGTGGACATGTGGCCAAAGATCTCCCCGCCACGTCCTCGCGCTCAGGAATCCGTCAATGTCGTTCTCCCGAGCTCGGTCGAAGAACCAGTGGCAGAACCTGTCGACATGGACGTAGAACCTACCGGTAAGTCGTGCCATCACTTTATCCATGTCTCATTGTTTTGACCGCAATTCTGTAGTGGTCATGACCGATGCGGGGCAGCTCGATATCAGAGAGGTGCAAATATCTTCTGCAGCGCTTGAATGTATCAAAAGGCAAACGAGGTGTCTACGTCCCCTGATACCTTTACCTCGCCAGGCCAATCAAGCATCTCGCGCACTTGTACTCTATCGCGCACCACCGCCACCCAGCCCAGAGCCAGCTATCCTGGTTGCTCAGGAGGAGGATGTCATGGAGGTCGAGTAGGCTCTGATTGATGTCTCATGACAACAAAATCAAAAAAAAAAAAAAATCTAATCCAAAACGGAGCAAGTAATCTAACGATAGCAAGCAAGGGGGACAAACATGCGGTACGCAAAACGCGATGTTACAACAACTACTTGCAGAAAAATGATGATTCGTACAAGACATCATTGAAGAGTGTACGTGAAGCAAGATGATGCGGTCCATATTTAACTGCCTGTCTGGGAAGTATACGCCATCATTGTGTTGTCAGTGCTGGGTGTTACCTGAGATGATTCCTCGGCTTGGTATAGACCGTCTGTAAAGTTGAGGTGAGAATGACGTAGTCGAGTGTGGGCATGGGGATGGGGGACGTGATGCATCTGGGCTTGTGAATAGGGAGAGCGCAGAGTTACAGAAGCATTTGTAGATGGTTTTCCCGGATGCTGGGAGAGATGGGATTGAGGCGGCAGAATAGGGCTGGTTTGGGGGTTAGTCTGTATAGAGGGGGACTGTGTGGGGACAGGAGAGGGGTTGTGGGTGGAGGAGGGAGGAAGAGGAGGGGAAAGCGTAGGCGGAGAGGGATTGGTGTGAGACACGGCGTTGTAGGAGGCGGTAGTCAAAGCGGCGGGATTGGAGTCCTGTATGGGGAGGACGCGGCTCTGAGACTGGCGTTGGTCGTGAGGCGGTGCGTGATCTTGAGTTTTGAGAGGATCCGGAGAATCGATGAGAACGGCAGGGATATTTTCCTCTTGGATGGGCTGCTGAGCGAGTTTCTGGGCAGCGATTTCTTCTGCGGTGAGAAAGCGGCCGCCAGGGCCACGGGGGCGACGCATCGCATGCTTGTGACGGGATTCGTGTAGATAAGGCTAAGAAGCGAGCGGTGAGTGGGGGAAGTGGAGATGGAAAGAGACGGACTTTGCGTTGCCTAGAGAGGCGGTGTACCTCCTCGAGGCGGGCACGAGCGACGCGGCGCTTAAGGATGCGAAAGTACTGCTTTGCATTTACGTAGAGGGGTTCCTCGTCGACGTTTGTGTCGTCGAGGACGGGTTCGGTGGGGTGAAAGACATCTTGAGGTGGGGTGTTGGGGTGGGATGGTGAGGATGGGGGAGGGGAAGGGTTTCTATAGAGGGGATTGTTGTAGATCTGATTCTGAGGCGTGTGCTGGGCAGGCTGTGGGTTTTGAAAGTTGTTTTGGAAGTGGAGATGATGATAAGCGGGGGAGAGCAGCT
This sequence comes from Hemileccinum rubropunctum, assembly GCA_038089535.1. NCBI lineage: Eukaryota > Fungi > Basidiomycota > Agaricomycetes > Boletales > Boletaceae > Hemileccinum > Hemileccinum rubropunctum. Next base: position 16,824 of record JBBPLC010000035.1, on the reverse strand, counting down.
GATCGACGGGATCGCCCATTGATTGGTTCACTCTCAAACGTCCTTTACTCGACTTGTCACACTCATTCCTCTGTCACACTCTCGTCACTATGTTTACCTGCACTTCTTGTCAGATCGCTTTTCAATCTCATCCAGACCAGCGTTCGTCTTCATCTCCCTTTCTCGCTGACTATCGTTGAACCTCTTACAGGTACCCACTACCGCTCGGATCTTCACAGGTACAACCTAAAACGCAGGGTCGCAGCTCTCCCCCCCGTATCCGCAGCAGTATTCACCCAGAAACTCGCAGATCGCTCCCAAGAACCCCCTCCCCAATCCACCTTTCCATGTCTCTCTTGCGGGTACGTCCCCTTCTTTCCCCCCTTCTCGTACTCATGCCCGCCCAGCAAATCTTATTCCTCAGAGAACGCTTACAGATCCCATCTCGCCTCGAAAAAGCACCGAGATAACGCCATCAGCGCCGCACCCCGCCCATCTCAGCATCTCGAGCAACAGCCCGAGCGTCCCACCGACCTCTCCACCACCTCCTGTCTCTTCTGCACCGTCTCCTCACCGTCCCTCCAAGATAACCTCTCCCACATGTCCTCCGCCCACTCGTTCTTCATCCCCGACACCGACTATCTCGTCGACGTCGACGGCCTCATCAACTATCTCATCGAAAAGATCGCCGTCCACAACGTGTGCATATACTGCAGCGGAAAAGGCAGGGAACTTCATTCCTTGGAAGCCGTTCGCAAACACATGCTCGACAAGGGCCATTGCAAGATCGCGTACGATACCGAGATCGACAAGCTCGAGATCTCGGATTATTATGATTTCACGTCGTCCTATCCACCCGACGTATCCAACAGGACGATCAAGGCCAACGAGGGTGACGACGACACTGCGTGGGAAGATGTTGACGACGACAACGACAATGCATCGGATCACCTTCCCAAAAATCAGCTTGCGTACGGTGACACCGAATACGAACTCGTCCTTCCCTCTGGCGCACGTATAGGCCACAGAAGCTTGATGCGATACTATGCACAGTCGTTCCACGCCTTACCCGTCAACCAGCAAGATCCAAACAGTGGCGCAGCCCTCGTCCGTCGTCTTTTGGCGGACAAGCATTCAGACCTGGTCCCGCGCAAGGGCGGTTTCGGAGCGTTTGGCCAAGGCACCCAAGTAATCAAAGCGAGGAACAGAGGCGAGGCTCGCGAGGCTGGTCGACACATTAGAGAGTTTAGAGACCAGCGTCGCAGAGAGGATTTCAAAACAAGAGTGGGCTTTGTTCACAACAATCAAAAGCACTTCCGCGACCCTCTCCTACAAGTTCGTTTTTCAGTCGTCTCATTGTTCCAATCACTGAACCATTTTTCAGTGAACCAAACGCTTTGCGATATTAACATTACGTCGTGAGATTACTTTTACTCGCTGTCGACATCAACTATCTCCTAGGACAAGAAATATAGACAAATGCGTAGTCTAGATGTTGTGAATGAACGACCCCAAGGTCGATCTCGCCAAATAAGGGTATAAATGACAGGCAGCAAAAACAGCGATAACAAAATGAGTCCAAAAAAAACGGAATCAATACAAATACGAAGCGGGGACAACACCCTCTCTCCCAGTTTGGGGATTCCTTGCGTACCACCAACTGTAACGATTCGTCAACATGCTTCCACGATTCCTCTGAAAAAGCACAACTTACGCATTATCTCTGTCATCGAGGACTTCGATATCCATCCCAGCCGTCAGCGGCAGTTCACCTTCACCTTCACCATCAAAGGAGTAGCGTGCGTGGGCGGGCCGTGTGCTTTCCTCTTCTGCAGCCATCGTTCCAATCACGGCGTCCGACGGCGTTGCGGCACGCAGGTAATTGCTCGCGTCAGGTCCAAATGGATCTCCCTCCGGCTCTACACCCTCGCGGGCTGCTTCCTCCTTCTCAACACTAAAGTTGTTAAATGGACTTTGTGTACCCAAAATCGTAGTCCTAGTGGCTGCGTTGATGTGTTCGAGCAACGATGATGGTCGGTGTTGAGTCGAATCGTCGTCGTCTTCTTCATTTTCATATCGGGCGAGCTTGTCCTCCCTTCTGGACAACAACGTCCACAGTATGCCAATCAAAGCGAGCAGAAAAACGACACCCGCAGCGATGGCGATTGAAATCAGAATGACAATCCCGGTCGCGAGGAACGCTAATGTCTCGCACGTCAGAAAGCTTCCACCAAAAATACACCTAGAAAATGCTTACACTGTTGGCTGAAACTAAAGTTTGTGATCGAGTAGAACAGAGAAGAAACGTATCCCAGCGTGCCTTGTGCTGATTTGGACGTGAGATAGGGTATAAAGGTCTGTCCATCGAACAGCACCAGAGACGCTGACCCAAACGATGAGTCAGCCAGTGCCCCCGAGATCATCAGCATTCTATCAGATTCAACAATGCTATTGGAACTGTGCGTGTCTTGCAGGGGAACCATGAGCAGCTGTGAAATGTTCGAGTTGGCCTGGAAAGCCGAGCCTATTCAAGGGTCAGCATTATGCGAAATCGGTCTATCGTATTGCGCACCAACGTTGGACCAGGAAACTCCATCCCAGAATACCATAAAGGATGATGAATCATCACTCGTGCTGAGCACCCAATCCATTAATAACTGCGAATTGACAGAACATACCACTTACCGTCCAGCAGCAAAGATGCTCGATGAATTACCGTTATTGACCTCCACAGCGGTGACAGGACCAGGAATCGTAGTCGGGTCGCCTATGGCAGTCCAGGTATCGTTGGTGAAACTGTATTGTGCGACGTTTGCAGAAGTGCCATCGGCTAATGTAATGGCGCCTGCTGCGACGAGAAGCTCCTGGTTGCTCTGAAAAGCTTTGTTAAAAAGCACACAGCTCAGAAGCAATGGAGACGTACCCCAGCGTACGAAACCGAAGAAATGTTACCTTGCACACCAGAGCCTAATGTGTTCCATTGGTTCTGGGTGGTATCAAACAAACAAATCCCCTGACACGCGGCTGTCCCTGCCTGAGCGAACGAACCGGCAACTATAATTGAATTGGACTTGTAAGATGACGCCGTGATAGAGCGCACAATGACAGAGGAACCAGGATTTGCTTGGAAGGGTTGAGCGATGGAACTCAGCCACTGTTGACCAACAAGGTCGTAGATCGCAAATCCGTTCGCGTTGGTGTTAGTCAGGTTAAACTCTCCACCAACATACAAATGCGCATCTGTATCCACGTACAGGGCGCGAACCACTCCATATATCTGGTCACCGGCGAGAGCAGTAGCCGTAGAGGTTACTGGATCATATATAGCGACCGCTTGGGAAGTCGTCGATGACACAGAGAATGTGAAGTTGCCTCCAATGATGGCGACCTCGTGAGATGAAGAACTGTTGGACCAAAATACTCCTGACAAGATAGCGGGAGCAGGGGATGGAGGTAGTGTCGGCAACGTCAAGGATGATGTCGAGGATTGTCTTCTGAACAGAGCAGGGATTTTGACATGGGAAAGCCAAGCAGTAGGACCGCGTCTCGAGTGCTCATACCGTTTCAATGTCGTGGAAGTCGCGATAGAAGCATTCGTAGAGCTGGCGAGCTGAATTCCCAGAGGAGTAACCGTCGGGTCATCACTACCACTGTTCGAGAGCATGACCATGCCCGTTGCCCCATATTTTGCAATGGTCTGGATGTTCCCACCAAGAAGCTGGGACACTTCTTGACCGCTCGAAGATGTGCTATTGCTGACCAAAGTAAAGTTCCCAATAGCGAAACTACCACTGTTCACCCATGATGAACTTGTGATATTCCAAGTCGCGAAACCGCCTACGCTGGAACTTGAACCAGCCAGTGTCATGGTCTCGGTAAAGTCTCCAGCTACCTGGACTGTAGTATCAGCAAGGGCGATGCTTGCTACGACACCGTTTACGCCGTCCCCTAGCGTACTCCAAGAGTTTGAATCAATGTTGTACATAGCAACTCCCGCCAACTTCCCCTGTGTTGATGGCATCTGTGTGTCGGAAAAAGAGCCTCCGATATACAGCATATCGCCGTACAAAGCAAACGATGCAACTGCACCATTAAGACCTTCGTTAGGAAGCGAATAGAGACTGCCCTGTTTGTACGCGACGATATTGGAAGTACCACTAAGGGAGCCAGTGGCGAAGGAGAAGCTGCCACCTAGAAAGATAATACCAGAAGGATGTTGCACAGCGGCTGAAATGTAGGCGGAATTGGTGTTCGCGGGGCCAAGGGCGTTGTAAAAATCGACGCCGATCATGTCAGCGGCAGTCTCGCTGGTGTTGGGTATGACGCCAGAAGCATCGATGGTAGTTTTCGAGTTCAGTGGCCATTCGAAAAATCCGAATCCACGCTGAGTTCCGAGGCTCGTAGAGCTGTTTCCGGTCACGCCAGAGGTCATGTTCACCGAGGTCAAGACTAGCTCGACGGTCCCAGCAACAAGCTCGTACTGTCCATCCTGTCCTTCTCCTATCGGCTGATCAGCCAATGTCATAGTAACTGTGGTTACAAAGGAAGAGGATGATGGGACAATAGGACCACTATAGACCGGTACCATGACGTCATTCTGGACCTGCTGTGACACCGTAGACACAGACGGTTGTGATCCATCGCCAGGGAACACTGTTATTTGAACCGACGTCCGTAGGGCACAGTCCTGGAATTCATTGCAACCGGGTATAACCAGATTTACCACGTACTGTCCAGATGCAGAGACGTACGGCATCCAGGTGAATGTAGGAGCCTGTGAGGCAGGCGTACCAACGGGGACTGTGGAGACGAGGACGGTTTGGAGAGTGGCCGGGATGTTTGTGTCCGCATTCTTTGGTGACCAATTGCCGGTCATCGTAACGTTGGATGGGTTCGGCGCAAAGCAGGACTGGGTATTCTGACTGCTGACGGCCGAGACAAACGCTCCGGAAGAGAGAAGTTGCAGCATGTGCAGACCTGGGGCGGTTCCTGTCCACTCTGAAAGTGTAATTTGCACACCAGTCAGGGAGATAGGGGTCGCAAAAAGGAAGTCTTGGTACAGAATTGAAGAGTCAGTTGACAGCGGGCAAGTGCCTGAGCACGTCTTGTTCTGGCCCGTAGACGGATCCACGTATGTAAGACTTTGGACGGTGTTGTCGGGGATTGATGTAATGCTGAAAAAATGATAAGAACGGAATCTAAGACTGGAGCGCGAGGAAATTTCAAATCGTACCTAAAAGCTGTTGTACCATAGCCACTCTGAAACGTGTTTCCGATTCGGACGCCATACGCACTCATTGCGGCGAACGTGCGGATCGTGATGAGTGCTGCACTTCCGGCTGCAGCGAGCCATGTATTTCCGGGTCCATCAGGACCTGCGGGACAAAGGATTGCCTGGATGTTACTGAACTCGGGGTTCGTAGAAGAGGGAGCTCCGACGATCTCTGCACCTTGAAGGGGTATCGGAACGAGCGAAGACGAAAATGGGGATGCACCTTGAGAGTATGGAACGTTCGGGTTATTATTATCGGGGATCGCACCGCCACTAAACGAGGTCGTGAATAAACCTGTGAAGAAAAGACTAGTATCGGAGGCATTGGATGTGATGGACGTGACTTGGCCGTTGAGGCCGTTGAACGGGGGTGCAGACCATGAACTTGACTTTGGGTTCCAAATCGCAACAGAAAGGCCCGGTGACGAGAAATTACCACTTGCCCAAACGTCGTTGTTGGATGAATCGCAATATACGGCACTGACCGGGCCATCTGGTCCGCCCGAACCGAGGGCGGAGAAGGCGCCTGAAGACGGAGAATAAGAGGCGATATAACTAGCGGAGGTGTTGGCGATGGAGAGAAAGGAACCAGCGATATAATAAACATCATTGAGAGCACACGCCGAAGAGATTGAACCGCCAGAATTCGTATTAGCTATGGAAGTGAGAGCGCCCTGCGGTGTACGGGACAGCAAGTACGACACGGAAGGGTCAAACGAGGTAGGGATGGAGTCGTCGAAAAGGTCCAGGCCTGCAAATGCGCCAGCGAGGCCAACTTGGCCCATACGGTTGAAGTCGACAAGGGGGAGGGAAGCGGACACGATATGTGCAAGGGCGACGACGATGAGCGAGGGCCATTTTTTCGACGGTGGGAGCATGTTGGCCAAGTCAGAACAGGGTATAATGGCCCTGGCCAGCCTGGGGAGAGAAACAAGTGAAAGGTTGTTTAACAGGCGAGCATGAAACTAAAACACGTCCACGTGAGACAGTCCCACGCCGTAACGTCGTTGCAGTCGGTATTGCAACAAGTTTCTAGTACAACATGCATCACTACTAATCCATCCGCGCGACGACACCGCTCATATCTGGCACGGATCCAACAGGCTGCAGATGAGGGGATGCCTGTTCCAGAGACCTCGAATGGAACGTCATCATGCTGTACCACAAACCTAGAAATAATTCTTACTGAGGATACCTGTATCGAATTATTCCCGGCCTCGTTGCCATCGCTTGCACAGTCGCATTATCGGTGACCTGTTGTGATTGCAACATGTGCTTCTCGTTCAATCGCGCCCAGGTGTCTGGCGGTGTTGAATAGTAGGCAATCCACCGTGTCAAGTATGCATCGTCATCTCGCGGTGGGGCCCACTTGTAAAATGAAACAGCCAGGAGCGAGACCAGCAGCGTATTCCGCCAAAACGGCGTAGAGAATCCAGCTACACCCACAAGGTTTTAGTCACGACGACAAGAAAAGCACCAAACAGGCAAGGTTACCTTCCGGGCTGTACTGAGAACCGTCCGCGTGCTCCTCGTGCGTGTAATGACCATTGGATGCAAACCTGAGTTGGCTAGAAACGAGTCCAGCGAAAAGCTTTGGACGCAAGACACCTGCTCTAACGAGATGCATATTCTTTGAAAGGATGATGAGTCGGAATATTTTCGGTCTCGGCCCAAGACGGAGTTCGTTCTCACACTTGATTCCATCACAATGCCTGCTTCACCTCGACGTTCTAAACGCCGTTTTTCGTCGGCTTCCATTGAGACCATCACCTTGAATCCGCAGGTCTCAATGCCCACCCTCCCTACACGTCGGCACGAAGGAATTCTCTTGCGGGATTCCCCAGTACAACGGCTGGCGTATGCATCTCTTCCGCCTACACCCATTCTCCCTTCCCATGATTGCGCGCCGCTACTATCTGAAAGCAGCCCTCCTTCAGACCCACAATTGCACCAGCCGTTGTTTTCGTTGTGGGATTATCTTCGCGAGGAACTACTAGCGACCGACTTTGACTCTCACCAGGAACTCAAATGGGAGCGCGTCAGCAACTTCCTGAGCATACCCTTTGCGGTGGAGAAAGTGGGCGACGACCCTTTCTCAGAGCGTGTCTTTTGTCTTACATCACGTGCTAGATCATCGGCTTTGGTTTCATACTCTGCTTGGACTCCTTCCTGTATACATTCACAATCCAGCCCATTCGCTTCTTCATAGCAGCTTCGCGTTCTATATACAATCTCTTCACTTGGTCCAAGTCACATCTCCCACCTTCCCAAAAGGCCGATATCCTGCGCACCCTTTTGTTGGTTGTCTCTATCATTCTCCTTATACCTCTCGCGGATGCTAGCAAAATTTACCACTCTATTCGTGGTCAGGACACCATCAAACTGTATGTTATATTCAATTCCTTGGAAGTGAGTACCGTTTATTGTTACCGAACGAGGGTTTCGATACCTGGGGGTTACGTAGATCGCAGATAGGCTATGTGCCTCGATCGGACAAGACATTCTTGACTGTCTATTCTCGCGATCTACACTAGAAGCACTGTCTCACAAGGTACCTTATTCGTCTCGCATGTTCCGCCCCTTGATCTTCTTCATTCTAGCGACTCTCTATGTCGGTAAGCTGACAGTGCATCCTTGATCATCATGTAACGATTCAATATTGTCAATAGCTAGTCACGCCCTGGTTATGCTCTACCAACTACTTTCTTTGAATGTTGCGGTCAACTCTTACGATCATGCCCTCCTCACTCTCCTCGTTTCCAATCAATTCGTCGAAATAAAAGGCTGCGTATTCAAGAAGTTTGAAAAAGACAACCTATTTCAGATTACCTGCGCGGATATCGTTGAGCGTTTCACATTGTCTCTCATGCTTGTCGTTGTTGCGTTCCGCAACTTGATAGAGCTCAGTGGCTCCGAGTTCGACTTCACCGGCGGGTTTGTAATGCCGAAAAGCTTTGGATGGTTTAGAGGTAATAATGTCTTGTGGACCATTTCATATGTAGGTGTCTACTTTGCTATCGAGGATAAATGTATCTCATCTCCACAACATCAGCCTGTATTGACTGTGCTGGTGTCGGAGATGACGGTAGATTGGCTGAAGCATGCCTTTATCACAAAGTTTAATCATATCCGTCCATCTGTTTATGAGCGGTATATTGATGTATTGTGCCGTGACCTGGCCAGCGGAAGCGTTGTTGGGCGGCATGGCGCTCGCAAGGTTCGTGTCTCCGACTGTCATTTTCGGTGACGCTCAAGACACGCCATACAGCATACGTACGTTGACCAATCACCTTTGGTTGCGCGGCGTCTGGGTTTCGCCTCGGTTCCGCTTGCCGTATTGGCCATTCTCATCGCTCTTCAATCCTTCAATCCTATGTTCTCCGGTCACTTGCATGATCAATGGGATATGTACCCTTTGGCGAAATGGATAGCAACGGGCATGTCCTTTTGGCTATGGTATGTCAATCTGTTTATTTTCGGTATTATACTCATGAGTGGATGTCTCAGCTTCTTAGCACTGAAGGTCCTTCTGGGCGTAAACTTAATTTCGTATGCTGGTATTCGAAGAACAGAAATGGAAGCTCGAGCAGCAGCAGATCATGTTAATGATTTCGGTCGTGATCCCATTGGAGAAGGCATAGAAGAACGAAAATATAACAAGCAATTGCAGAAAATGATTGATAACTGGGCAGACGATGCCGTTTGCGTGAGTGAAATTGGGGAGGGACGAGGAAGCAATAATTTAGGGACTACGGGGAATGGGAAAAGTCGTGTTCCGTTGGAAGATCTTACTCGTTTTACAATGGTAAAACGTATTTGGTGAATATAGAGGTTTCACCTGTTCCCACCTGAGTGGCTCCGCTTCTATCTATGACCATCAGCTACATTTATTGTGTGTGCTTCCATGCTGGCAAATTGGTCATTTGCAAAGGGTTGTGGCTGAGAAGCTTGGTTAGCCTGGCAGAACTTGGGAAAACCTCCCAATAGGTAGATCATGAAGTGCTTGTACATATATATACTATAAGCTGCAGTTACTACTGGCACAAGGTCCATTGCAAAATAATGTTCACCATAATGTTGAAAGTTACCTTAAACATTAGTTTCAATGATTTATGTAACTATACTGGATATGAACATATTATCTTAAATTTATACAATAAAATAGGAAATATAATAATATTCTGATATATTCATATCCATTGTTATTTGGTTTATCAGAAGTAAAGTTCAAAATAACTTCTAACAATATGGTAAACTTTATTTTATCATGCACCTTGTAACAGAGTGGAATGGCAAAGAACCAACTCCAACGAGGGTGGCCTAGCCTCTAGCTAGAATGGCCTGAGTGTCACCTAGAACAATAAATATGAGGAGAAGCCTGATAATGGTGGCAAGCTGGCGAAGGAGAGGAATGAGCGGTACTCAAGTGTACTCAGGCCCCACAGTGTGGAGGGTAAGACAAATGAATAAGACTGGCTAACCCAGTTGCATCGCTACCCTATATATAGTGATACCCTATCATGCACGGACCAAGCTGTGTACTCTAGGGTAGGTAAAGAAGTAAGGAATGTGGGTAGTGTGAGGCATGATGTCATAGTGACGTCATGGATCTAGGCTAGTCTAGGGTGGCCTGTAGGCATGTGATCATGGGAACTTAGCATGTGCCCCTAAGGTACAATAGATAAGATAATAGTGGCCAAGTCACGTGATTGTGGGAAGTGGTCATGTGACCTCGAAAGTAGAAATGGGAAGTCCGGGATAAGGAGAGTCAAGGGAACATAATGGTAAGCGGTAGTGTCATAGCCTGAACTACAACACACCTTGTGTGAAAGTGGAGTAATCAATTATGTCAAATGTAGGGAATAGTGTGGGTTTACCCTGTACAATCTAGAGAGAACTACTAAGACTTCTATGATCTAGAAAGAATAAAATACTTTAGTGCACACTCATGACTTGAGATCATATGGAATGCTAAGAAAAGAGAGAAGAAACAAAATGAAAACCTGATGTATGTGTGGATTACATAATCATATGTGCAAAGTTGGTATCCTATGTAAGCCGAGGCATGAGGTGGCAAAGGATGAAGTCTGTGTGAAAGCGAAGCAAGGTGGTGCACTTTCTTCTCTTGCCACCTTCATTGCTCACACAGAGCTCAGTCTCCAGTAGCTCTAGTTGTCACTTTCATCCCTAGAAATTCTTTCCACATCCTGTATCACCAATGTCCAATCATCATGACGACATTTGCCCTGACTTCCAACAACTGGAATTCACAGAAGCATGACTTATTTTTACTGTTGAAGGAAAAATGGATGAAGAAGCTACTGCCTACCTCAAAACCATCTGGACCTTCAACCATGCCAGAGACATCACAAAATGGGATGCACAGCACAAGGCAGAGGAAGAAGCAGACCATCTAGCCAGAGAGAATGCAGTCTTGAAAAAAGAACAATAATATATCCTGTTATGACTTTCTCTTTTCTTTTCTTTTCTTTGTTGCATTTGTCCCTTGACGCATGCTTTTGTCTTCCTTCTCTCACAATGACCATCATGCTTACTTCTGCTCTTCTCTTCCCACAATGGTCATCTCGATTACTCATTTTTGTTATAGTTCAGGACCTATACACTACATTTTTCACTATTACCTTGTTTTCACACTTAATGTTTTCTTTTCACTTTTGAAGTTATGTGACTAGCACATGTGATTGTGGGACATCTCACGTAACCTGAGGCCTAGCCTATGACATCATCATGACATCATGCCTCATGTCTTTCATCTCCATCCTTCTGTTCACACAAGTATGCTTCTTCCTTCCCACATGGACTTCTCACCATACTCATGCTTATCTTGCTTCTTCCTCATGTTTCCTTATCTATACCAGCCCTAAACTATTTAGGACTCAGATGACCTACCCTAAACTATCCATACTTACATATATAAACCCTCTCTCCTTGTTGTCTACTCCCCAGTCCTATTTACTTGTATCCCTCTCTGTCTTAGGAGCCAGATATTCTTTGAGTACCACTCTTGTTATCTTCTCTCAATTCATTTACTCTGCAGTTGCTAGCTTAGTGCACATTATTGCACTCTCTTGTTGTTATTTGTTTATGCTCTATCTTGGAACTGTCAACTTAGTCACTGAGTTCCACATTCTCATACACATCTGGCTTAACATTTGCACTTGCACTGTACACACTGTCACCAAAGTTGCCCTATGCCTAGAATAGGTGTAGTGCTCATAGTTGTCTTTTCATCCAGTTTCACTTGAATAAGACTACTGTGAGGCTGATCCTGACATTTCCCCCTTGCCTCTATTATATGCGATTCCGCACCACCACCGACAGACTCCACCTTCAGCAACAGCAGGCCGCTATTAACTTTTATGCCACAACTCAAATTATCTGCTTCTTGCCTAAGCCAGTTCTTGTGCCAGAACTTGCTCCTCAACTTAATGCCTTTTGGGAGCTCGACAGGTACGATCCAAACAATGCTGACCCCATCCCAGAATTAGCTCACATCTGCACCCCAACCCCTACTCTGTCTCTTGTCCACACCCTCTCTCCCATTCCTGAAATGGGATGAGAACAACTAAAAGAGTACAACACCTAATCTAGGCGTTGGGTGACTTGGGTGACGGTATGGACGGTGCGGTTACGAGTGTCCAGCCAGACATGGATGAGGACATGATAGTCAGCGACGAGAAAGTTTACGGTGCCCAAGTATAACATGAACTTGGCACGTGGAACGACGAGTGAGCAGTAACGTTGCTTGGGAGACAGCAAATGCAGAATACGATTGGACTAATGAGCTGTTCACAGTCTCACTAGAGAAGGGTAAAGGTAAAGGGTAGAGTGGTAAACAAATGAACAGGCTCCCAGAGGAGAGTATTCAAGTGAATAGGACTGGGGAATGGACGACAAAGGGAGAGGGTTTATATATGTAAGTAAGGGAGTTTAGGGTAGGTTGTCTGAGTCCTAATTGATTGAGGGCCGGTGTGAGAAAGGGAACATGAGGAAAACATGATACAACCATGAGGACAGCGAGAAGTTTGTGTGGGAAAGAAGAAGCATCCTCATGGGAAAGAGAACAGAAATGAAAGACATGAGGTATGATGTCATGGTGACATCGTAGGCTAGACCTCAAGTCATGTGAGGAATCTCGCGGTCATGTGCACTGGTCACATGACTTCAAAAATGAAAAAGAAAGTGTTAAGTCCAAAAGTAAAGAGAAATGAGAAACGTAGCGTATAGGTCCTGAACTATAACAATTCCTGCTCCCATTTGACCTCTTTCACCTTCCCTGCCTCCAGCTCCTAAGTGCTGATAGCACAAAGTCTACACATGAGACCCACAAAATGTTTGCATTAGAAATACTCAGTTTTCTCATTTGTTCAAACTCCACCCCTGTAACCACCTTCATTGCCCCTCAAAATTTTTGAATGATGGCAACTGAGCAGCCACTTGTTGATCCCAATGTCATGTGGAATGATATAAGGAACACCATGGCCATGATGGCCACAATGTTGCAAACCACATTGCAACAACAACATCTTATTATGCAACAACTCGCCACCACCACCACTGCTGCTGGTCCAGCCCTGTGTTGAAAGCATACAGGTGGTAAGGTAGAGGAATACCTGATACTCACCAAGGTTTAAGGGATTAGCTTAAGGAGATGGTTGTGGTAAGAACTCAAGATGTTATTCAAACTCAGACAACTGAGTTCCAATTTATATACTACATAGACCGTGTGACTATTTCCTAATAGGGTAAGCTACACTATAACTAGTAAGTAATAAGTAGCATTGAGAGCTACTACATGATGCTCAATCAACACTCCCCCTCGCTTAGCTGCCTATCTAAGGTGCATAAGTGAAGAGAGCACTTATTCAAGGTGCTATGGGTTGGTCATAGAAGACTAGCCCAAGTTGCAATCTGAATTGATCAAGTTTAACATGTCCAAGGTTTTTAGTGAACATGTCAGCAGGGGTTGTGTGCCCCTTCGACAAAGAACAGTTCTACTAAACCTTCACAGATAAACTCCCTAACACCGTGCCATTTTATGTCTATGTGTTTATTACACTTTTCGGTAATGGGGTTCGATCCCATGAATATGGAACCTTGGTTATTACCACAAATTGGTATTGGGTGTAACTTGTATCCTAGTTCTTCCATTAAGGAATGCAACTATACCACCTCTTTGCTACAATCAGAAAATGCAATGTATTCAGCTTCTGTAGAAAAATAGGCAATGCACTGTTGTTGGTGCGATTGCAAGCTGAAGATGCAATTAGCTAGTTTAATAAACCAGCTAGTCTAAGAGCGACGAGTGTTTGGATCGGATGCCCAATCAGAATCGGTATATGCAATCATGTCAGCCTGAGAGGCTCCATCGAAAACAAGGGAGTAGTAGGGGTACCAAGTAGATACTGACATATGTAAAGTGCCTTGTCGAGATGCTTTGATGATGGTTTGGCAGCATGCCGAGATAGGGCGGTCACAGCATAAGCTATGTCTGGTCTGGTTCCCAATGTAATGTGCAATAGGGATCCAATCACTTGTTAGAAGTGAGATCGTAGTTCTGGATCGACTGAACCATTGTAGTTAAGAGGATAATACCCCTGTGGAAGGGGATTGGGAGCAACTCTAGCATTCTGCATTCTGAATTGTTCAAGGACTTTCTCCAAATAAGCGCACTGATCAATCATGATCTTGCTGCCAGTCTGACAAATTCTCATATGCAGGAACTCCTTTGCAGGGCCTAGGTCTCTGCATTCCCACTTGTGCATAAATGTAGCTTTTACCTCTGCAACTATGGCTTTATCGGGTCCACAGAACAGGGCATCATCAACATAGATGATGGCAACCACTATATGAGTGCCTTTCTTCCAGTATAGGAAAATACCAGCATCAGACTTCAAATGTTTAAAGCCAAGGTCTTTCATGGACTCATTGAGAGTTTCCCACCAGGCTAGTCCAGCTTGTTTAAGGCCATACAGGGCTCGTCGTAGATGGAGCACTTTATGCTCTTGCCCTGGGACTACAAAACCTTCGGGTTGTTTCATGTAGATTTCCCTGTGTAGCTTTCTATAAAGGTAAGCACTTCTCACATTGAGTGCTTCTATATGCCAGTTTTCTAAGGAAGTGAGTGCAAGCATGAGCCACACAGTCTCAAACCTTACAACTAGGGAGAAGATTTAGTTGAAGTCAATTTTCTCTGTTTGAGAGAAACCCTTTGCAACCAAGTGTGTGCATTTACAATCATCTGGTTTCTGATCGAAGACCCATCAGTTTGCAATAACCTTACGCCCCTTTAGGGGGTCAACCAGTTCAAAGACTTTTTGCTCGCAGAGTATGTCTAGCTCGCATCGACAAGTGGCTTTCCATTCCTCTTGTGCTGCAGCTGGCAGCGTCTGAATGTCCCTATAAGTCCATTTGTGTAGAGGCTTAGTTTTTGCAGAAACTAGCGCATGTGGGATTGCCTTAGACATTAAAAATGCAGCCAATCCAGCTCCCCCTTCATGATATAATCGTTTGATGTCAGCTTCACTGTCAGATTCAGGAACTGCAGCAAGAGCGGGTGGCACATTGTGTTCAGGAAGGTTGCCTGGCATTTGAGGTGACTCAGGCTCTGGCTGTCTCTGTTGAGATGGGCCAGGTTCCCTAACTTTGTCTTGCCAGTGCAACTTGCACTTGATCTCCTTCACTTGCTCTACAGGATGTGTATCTTTCCCATAGACATTGTCGGGCCAGATAGGCATATGACACTGTCATTGGGGGCATAGTGGGGCAGGAGGGATCACTGGCGGTGCTCCCCTTAATCCTTTCTTAGGTGCACTAGGAGGGGGCGGTGCTGGGTGAGGCAAAGGTGTGTGAGGAGGGACAGGAGGAGGAGTAGGAACTCACAGAGTGGGTTGACTGGGTCGATAGTCGTTGTCTGTAGGGGGCAGTGGCAGCTCTTGTAGAGGCTCATACTCACCGGCGACAGTAGGCACTGGTGGTGCAGCAATGCATGTACAATGTGACACACAATGCGGGAACTGCAATTTATTGAAAATAGCATGACCAGAGGTGAATAGGACATTGTTGGGGAAATGCATGAATAGGAAATTGGAGTCATTTCCTGGCATCACACCCAGATACACCATGAGTTCGGACTTAGGGGTCATTTTATTAGCCCACACATCTTCTGGGATATGCACATAAGCAGCACTTCCAAAAACACAAAGATAGGCTATGTCCAGCTGCTGCTTGTATAGCAACTTGTAAGGAGTGTGCCAGTTATGACGACGCAGTGGTGTTCTGTTGTAGATATAGGTTGCATGTATAATGCTGAATTCCCACCAACTATCTGGAATGCAGGCATCATGCTGCATAGCTTCAGATTTGTCCATCACAGTACGCATGAATCGTTTTGCTTGACCATTTGTTGAGGAGTATGAGGGGCACTTTGAAAGATGCGTATCCCCTCCCCCTTGAGCATGTCATTGAAAGCTCTGGACTTGTATTCTCCCCCAGCATCGGACATCCATTCTTGGACTTTTGCCCTAAATTGTGTGGACACCATTTTCAAGAAGTATCTAGTGGCTGTCAATGCAGCATCTTTTGTGCACAAAGCAGTGACCCATGCCATGGAGGTATAATCATCAAAGAAGGTAATGACATATTTGTACTGATGGTATGATTCAATGGGGAAAGACTTTAAGTCAGAGTGAATCAATTCAAATGCATGAGTAGCACGTCACTCAGTAGGAGGAAAACTCCTATTGGGAAGTTTACCTTTAGCACAACCGTCGCAGATGGAGTCTTCCTTTGGAATCTCAACATCTGGCAGACTTTTAGTGTGCTTTTTGGCATGTTTAATGACTTCTTTCAAGGGATGTCCTAAACGTTTGTGAAGGATGTCATATGTAATAGTTCTCATCATGTGGGCACATTGTCCTTTCAGTGGTAATGCCTCAATTGTGTATAAACCATAACCAATTCAACCAGGGGTAAATGGGGCAAGAATAGTGCCATCACCATAAGTCACTGTAATCTGGCAATCATCACCATGAACTTTTGCTCCACGAGCAAGTAATTGACCAAGGGAGACTAGGCGAACACCTGAGTTGGGTATTAAGCCAATGTTGTGTAAATCCATGATTTGGGAATTCCTTTTGGAGTTTTCCCATCACACAAGTACTCTATCTTGTCCTTCAACATAGATCATTCTAGAGGCAGTCATAACAGGTATTCGTTTGTGATGCTTAAATGCCTCATATTCAACAAAGTCAGTTTGATCAGATATAAAGTGCATTGAAGCACCAGAGTCAAGGATCCAGAACTTCCCAAAAGGATCACACAAGCACTTATTTTTCGAACTGGTAGGAGCAGAGCACAAAGAGCAAAGTCTATTCATGTTAAAAGTAGCTATACAAGGATAACTACAAGTGTCCGCTGTGCTATCTACAGTGGCTCAAATAAGTGTCCCAATGTTGGGCCATTTTAGAAAGACTTTATAATTGCAAGAGAACTAAAAGAAATCAGCTCTGACCCTTGCAGGGTCATCAATAGCCTTAACTCTTGCCCTACAA